>CABHPR010151475.1:67860-88061 GCA_902168415.1 Peromyscus melanophrys | reverse complement strand
TTTTTTTTTTTTTTTTTTTTTTTTTTTTGGTTTTTCGAGACAGGGTTTCTCTGTGTAGCTTTGTGCCTTTCCTGGAACTCACTTGGTAGCCCAGGCTGGCCTCAAACTCACAGAGATCTGCCTGGCTCTGCCTCCCGAGTGCTGGGATTAAAAGCGTGCGCCACCACCGCCTGGCGCCAGCTTTTCTTAATTTAAATTATCCTGTCTACCTTTTGCCTCTGGGCTTTTATCTTTTTCTATTTCTGTATATCTTTTCTTTCCTTCTTATTCTGTGTCTGGCTGGGTGGCTGGCCCTTTCTTTTTTTGCTCCTTAATCATTTTTCTCTTTCTATTTATTCTCTCTGCCTGCCAGTCCTGCCTATCCTCTCTCCTACCTAGCTATTGACCATTCAGCTCTTTATTAGACCAATCAGGTGTTCTAGACAGGCAAAGTAACACAGCTTCACAGAGTTAAGCAAATGCAACATAAAAGAATGCAACACATCTTTGCATCATTAAAACTAATGTTCTACAGAATAAAAAAATGTAACACATCTTAAAATAATATTCTACAACAACAGAGATTCTCCATGTAGTCCTGGCTGTCCTGGAACTCACTCTGTAGACCAAACTGCCCTCAAACTCACAGAGATCTACCTGCCTCTGCCTCCTGAGTGCTGGAATTAAAGGTGTGTGCCACCACCACCTCAATAACTTTTTTGGTTTTTATTGATTAATTTTGTTCTTTGACAGTTTCATACTTGTACATAGTGCAACCTGATTATTCTCTCCCCCACTCACTCCAATTTCTTCCTACCCTATCAACAACTACACACACCTGCCAGTCCCTTTCCCAGATTTATTACTTTTGGTTTAGTTTTGTGACCCCTTTTAGTTTAGCTGTCCATCTTTGTGAGCATTGGGGCTTAGTGGGGTCACAACAGAAGACAATGACCCCCTCCTCTCTGAGTCTATCCGCAAACATTTAAGCCCCTCCTGCATCCCTGTCTGAATGTTGATGGTCCATTCTTTAGCCTTTTAGTATTTTTCATAGTGAAATAATACATGATTTCTATCACACATTCAAATATCACAGAAATAAATAAAGTAAAACGTGAAAACTAATCCCTAATATACTGCCCAACCTTTTAAAAAATAATCATAAAAATCAGTCATAGTGGCACACCTTTAATCCCAGCACTCAGGAAGCAGAGGAAGGCATGTTCGAGGCCAGCCTGGTCCACAGAGTGAGTTCCAGGACAGCCAGGACTACACAGAGAAACCCTGTCTCAGAAAAGAATTATAAAATAATACATATTCATCATACAGAAATTGAGAAACACGAGTAAAATGTAAACAAAGAATAACTTCCTGTTTCAACCCGCAAAGACAGCCATCATCATTAATATTTTGGCTATATTTTCTGTCCTTACGGAGAGCTGTTTGTTGATGTGTAGCCTAGGCTGGCCTCGAACTTGAACTCTTGATCTTCCCACCTCCACCTCCCAATTACAGGTACTACAACACCCAGCTCTTTAAGGCTTTTCTTTTTTTCTTTTGTGTTGTGTGTGTGGTGTATGTTCATGTAGTGCATGCATGTGAGTGTGCAGGTGCATGCAGAGGCCACAGCAAGAGTTTGCGTGTCTTCCCCTATTGCTGTCTGCCTCACTGCCTTAGATATGGTCTCTTATTGAACGGGAAGTTCAGCTCTTGGCCAAGACTGGCAGATTAGCAAGCTCTTGGAATGCACCTGTTTATGGCCCAGGGCTGGGATGATAGGCCTGCTTTTTCCAGGACTGTTGGGATTTGAACTCTAGGCCTCATGTTTACAGAGCAAGCACTCATATCCACAAGCTGTCTTCCCAGCTCCCTCCTTCAGGATTTCTCCCAAATTAATTATTCTCTCTCTCTCTCTCTCTCTCTCTCTCTCTCTCTCTCTCTCTCTCTCTCTCTCTCTCTCTCACCCACACACACACACACACACACACACACACACACACACACACACACATACATACACACACACACTCACACACACATCATTAGAGGAAAAATTTTAAAATATAGATATAAAAAGATTAAACCATCCAAAGTTTTACCACTCAATGATCATCACTGTTAATATTCTGGAGTGTGCCTTTATAAAATCATAAATTTCATGTCTAGACATATAAATGTACATATATGAACATGGGAGTTTCCTTGACATCGTTTTATAAGTTGATCTTTTTTCAACTTACAATGTGCTTCTTTCCACTTTGATAAATATGTATATTTATATTCTCATTGATGAGGCCTATATAGCACCTCACTCTGTGGATATATTATAAATTATTTTATGGGCGTATTCCCACACCATTATTATGATCTCCAGGTTTTCACCATTACAAAAAATACTTCAAGCAATAGCTTTAGGGCTGAAGTGGTGGCTCCGAAGTTATGAGAGCCCACCTGGGCAATCAGACCCCAGCACACTCACTGGGTGGCTCACAAGTGTTTTCAACTCCAGCTGCAAGGGTTCTGCCGCTTTTTTCCGGCCTCATTAAGCATCAGCATGTACACTCCCGCAGACACACACATTCAGAGGGGTTCTCATGGTGCAGCTCCACTCCCACCTCCCCCATTGCCAGCTACCCTCCCTGACCTACCCTCAAATCCAAACTCAAAACTCAGCACTCTGTGTGCCATCCACTCAGCAGACACTCTCCAACAGGTCAGTCCTCTATATTAATTATTAACAATAGAGTGAATGAAGCTGGGGAGATGAGTCAGTGTGTAAAACGCTTGTTCTGCAACTTGAGGACCTGAGTTTAATCTCCAGCACCCACGTGAAAAGTACTTATAACCTCAGCAATGGGGAGGCAGAAACAGATGACCCTGGGGCTTCCTAGCCAGCCAATCAATGAGCTCCAGAGTCAGTGAGAGGCCCTGTCTCAAAACATGAGGGAGAGAGTGATCAAGGAAAGCATTAACACAGGCCTCTGGCGTGCGCGCGTGTGCACACACACACACACACACACACACACACACACTTGCTTTGGAATGTCTGGCCTCTTAAACTGTGAAGAATAGTTTTCGGTTGCTTTAAGTCACCACATTTTTAGTAATTCGTTATAGTGGTCACAATAAATTGACACACAGTGTGTTATTTGCTCTGTTAGCAGTGGAGTGCT
Source organism: Peromyscus melanophrys (assembly GCA_902168415.1). NCBI lineage: Eukaryota > Metazoa > Chordata > Mammalia > Rodentia > Cricetidae > Peromyscus > Peromyscus melanophrys. The sequence goes on along the minus strand of CABHPR010151475.1, from coordinate 84,909 downwards.
TAGGCTGCTCATTAGCAAAGAACAATGAGGCCAACAGGACTTGTTCCAGCATTGGCTGATCGGTTATTCCTCAGATGACCACCAGGTGGAGGTGCTGCACAGGCAATGGAGAGGAACCTACTTGTAATTCATGTTCTCCCTCTATTTTCTTTTCTTGAGGAAAAATCTTACATGTACCAGGCTGCCCTCTAATTCACTATGTAACTGAGAATAACCTTGAACTGATACTCTTGCCTCCACTTCCAGTGCCGGGATTACAGGTGTGCATTACCACACCCGGATCCCTTTCTCCCTTTAAATAGCTTATTTGCTTTCATCCTTCCTACTCATAAAACCAGAATCTTCTTCCCCAAAGCAGCATGTTTGGCCCTTGTATGTCTTCAGGCTGCAGATAATTTAGATTATGGAAATTAGATTGGGCATTTCTTTCTCCTTCCCTCCCTTCCCTCCGTATTCTTCCTTTCTCTTTTTATTATAACATCTCATGTGTCTCAGGCTAGTCTAGAACTCAGTGTGTAGTACAGTAAGTATTCAACTCCCAATCCTCCGGACTCCACCTGCTGAGATTGAAGACAGGTACACGACCACACCCAGTTTATGTGGTGCTGAGGTTCAAACCTGGGATTGCATCCCTGTTAAGACAGAACTCTTCTAATTGAGCTACATTCCCAATCCCCAGATTTGGTATCTTAAGGACTGAAAAGGAATTTTTTTTTAGACAAGGTCATGCTGTGTTCCCCAGGCTTGCTGAGAGCTCGGTCTTCGTGCCTTAGCCTCTCAAGTATCTAGGACTTTGGGTACAAGCCACTGTGCCCTGCGGAAGATCTATTAGTATTTACAAAGCTTTCGATGCTGGAAAATTGCAACCTTTGATCTGGATCTGTTGGTACATGCCTATAATCCCAGCTACTTGGGAGGCGTAGACTGGAGGACTCCATTGAGTTTAAAGCCTGTGTGGGATGCAGAAGGAGTTCAAGGTCAGCACGGGTAACTAAGTGAGCTCCTGTCTCAAAATAAAAAGTCAAAAGGGAGCTGTGGCTATAAGTCAGTGGTAGATTGAGGCTCTAGGCTTAATTCCCAGTATAGTAATAAATAATAAATAAACAAATGCTGTGAACTTTGGAGAAAATGCTCCAGGTTTGCCTTTAGGGATGGTCTTAGCAAAAGTTGAGATGGACAAAGCTGGTGGCCACTGTGTTTATAGTGGCTTCTCTTTAATAAGATCAGACACAATGCTTTTTCTGCTCCAGCTCCTTTTGTCAGGAGGAAGATGGGTTTCTTAGTTAATGTTTGTGGGTCAGGAGTGCTGCTGAGCCCTTGTATGCATTATTTCACTTAATCCTTACAACATTTTGGAAGATGGTGTTTCAATGGTGTCCATTTCATAGATGGGACACATAAAGTTTAGGGAAGTTGAGCATCAGAGTTAGTCACTAAAGGGGAATCTAAGCCCCGAGTCCTGGTTATCTGGGTATCAATTTCTGAGCTAATGTTAGGGATTTGGCTTCTGGCCACTTTTCCTTTCTTTGATTTAATCATATACTGCATCATTAATTTGATCCTTGAACCATATGTTGCACGACATTATAATTATCATTTTATGTAGAGATGCTGTATTAATTACTGCTCTAGTTGCCATGATAATACCTGGAAAAGGCAGTTTATCTTGGCTCACAGTTCAAGTAGAGTCCACTATGATGAGAAAGGCATGGCAGCTAGAGCGTGAGGCTGCATCAGCAGCCAGCGAGCAGAAGGAGATGAATGCTTCTGCTCAGCTCGCTTTCCCTTTTTTATGCAGTCTACCTACCATTTCCCTTTCCCACCACACTCAACCCACCTACAAAGGCCCTCATAGACATGCCCAAAAGTCTGTCTCCTAGGTGATTCTAGAGCTATCAAGTTGACAGCCAATACTAACCATCACCTATATGTTATATTTTCCTAATTAGATAACAAATTTCATCAAAGAAAGGTTAGCCGACCTTTGACGTCTAACTGGAATCTGGCGCTGTGCTTTAAAGCCCTTGCTTTCCACTAAATGCTTGTTAACATGCGATTTGGGGAAGTTCCCTAGTTAGACCTTGAGATAATGAACTTTTCATTGCTGTGACAAAGTCCCTGAGGAAAAGCATCTTAAAGAAGGAAAGAGTAACTTTGGTCTATGGTCTCAGAGGCTTCAGTCCCTGTTCGCTTGACTCCACTGACTTTGGGCCTGTGAAGAGGCAGAGTAGCCTGGTGGGGAGCACCATGAAGCAAAGTCTCAAACCTCAAAGACAGAGGCTAAGGGGTCAAGGTTGCAATATACTCCCCAGGTTTGCCCCCACTGATGTAACCTCCCACTGGGCCCTGAGCCCTACAACTTCTACCACCACCCAGTAAGTGCGCCAATCTGGCAAACAGGTCTTTATTTAGGATATAGGAGTTGGGGGGGTGGGGAGACTTAAAATCCAAACCATAACAGGCTCTTATTCACGTCACTGTATTTAATGATTTAATATGGAAAGAGCCTCTGGCAAACTTCACCTCTGATCTACTTACCATTGACCACCAATAACAGGCTTAAATGCACCCTGAAGGTGCGGTGCATCCTGAAGTAAGATGATTGCGTTGAGCCATTCTTGAGTCAATTTACAGACAGATCTACACAACAGCCAGTGTCCAGACACATCTATAAACCTGCTTGCATATTTCCTCAGCTAATGGCCCATTTTTCTTGAATTAATTGGAGGACAGTCAAGTTAAATTGCTCAGTTGGGTATAAATACATACCGTATGACTGGACATGTAGTGATAGGGCAAAGCCCTAGCTTTGATCCCTCACACTCCATAAAGCAGTATGATAGCACAGGCCTTTAATCCCAGCACCGGGGAGCTGGAAGCTGGAGGATCAGTACTTCAAGGAGTTCAGCTACATAATAAGTTCAAGGTCAGCCTTGAACACATGAGACCCTGTCTCAAAAATTAAGCACATACACAAACAAAAATCTTCATAATGTAGCTTGCAGATCCTCTATTTTATTATTTTGACAATTACAATGAACATTATTTTGGACAAATAATTAAATTTGCCCAAGGAGCCCTTCTGGGATTTGATGAGCCATTATGTATTTTCACACAGACATGCATCCTCACTAAATTTCTAAAGCACTAAAGTACTAATTTCTGAAGCACTAAAGGAAGTGTCAGGCTGCTCACTTCTGAGCCTGACAATCTGAGTTTGATCCCTGGGACCCACACAGTAGAAGGAGAGAACCAGTCTTCTGACTGCCACACACTCATGAGCACACACTATATATATCATTATATATAATCATTATTGACCTAACTTCATATTTATTGGTAGAATGATTAAAATGCAAGGAACCGAGGATGATCATAGGTATGAAAGTGTGTGAATGCTATGACTGGAGGACAAGTTCATGGAGTCGATTCTCTCTTTCCATCTTGACATGCATTCCTGAGATCAAACTCGCGTTGTCAAGCTTGTTTGGCCAGTGCCTTTATCTACTAAGCCATGGCACCAGGCCTGTTACTATTGTTTTTTCAGAGATATTACACGAATAAATCCAAAGAATATGTAGTGATAAGTGTTAATCACCATGTCACCTAAGGGAAGTTAATTTTTGAAGATAGGAGAACATTGCCACAGTAACTGTTTAACCCAGAGCATCTCAAACTTAGCTGTGCCTAAGACTCACCAGGGAATTTTGCTGACAGGCAGATTCCAGCTCAGTAGGCCTGAGACTTTGTATTTCTAGAAAGCTTTTAGGGTGTATATTCATGCTTTGGGTTTGTGTAATAGTGTGAGTAGAACGCAATCATGGTGACTCTGTCTTTGGTTTGGTTTGGTTTGGTTTGGTGTGGTTGAAACAGGGTTTCCCTATAGCACATATGTTTGCTTCAAATTCATGATCCTCCTGATCAGGCCTGGCTCTGCCTTTTAAACCACTACCAATCCTATTATTAATAGAATATGTGTGGTCACAAGAAAATACTATGTAACAGGCCCCAGACCTTAGTAGACCCTGAGACTTTAGCACAACTGACTCAATGATAGAAGTGTATTCAGGCCACACAACTCAGCATGTAGACAGCGCCACCTGCCAAAATGAAAATAAAGACCTACTCCATCAGTCTATAGTTCTGAAAAGTCTCTGAATGTACTAACCTTGCTTTTTGGCTTCTGTAGTTCCACTTTTGGCTAACTGTTCTTGTTAACCAAAGTATGTCAACCTAGAACATGGTTTTTGTGCTTAAAAACTCACCCAGAGAAAAGCTTGGGGCTGTGCTGGGATCCCAAATACCAAGTGTAGGCATTGACCGGCTAATAAAGATTTTCTTTTGGCTTAAACCCATGCCTGAGCAGTCTTCTCTGGTGAATACCCCACAACAATACATAACCAATGATGAAGTGGAGACACCACCCCCTTTCAACAATAAAAAACTGGCACTGAAATTGTGGTTTGGAAAAGCTTGAGAGCCACACGGGTAGGCCTCGGATTCATTTCCCAATGGAGAAGTCTCTAACCCTCTTTCTGTATTCATAGGGAAGAACATTTCAGTTCTTCAAATTTAATTAAAGCTTAATATATTCTGTCTTTAGTAGCAGGGCATGTTTGTTTTTATAGTTTAGTTTTTTTCTCCTGTGATATAACCCTTTCTACTTCAGACTTGTTAAAAGAGAAATTATACAAAGATTTTCAAATCTCTTTTCAAAAATAGAGCCCAATGCTTTCATTAAAAATTAAAAAGTTGTTGGAGCTCTAGTAATTTAGTCTAGGAAATGAATTTTCTTGTGTCTTGACTAGCTAGTTAATATTTAACACATAAGAACACATAATGCAAGTCCCTGTGAAATTAATAAGTATGCCTTGAACTACAGCACCATCCTTTCTAAGCCCCCCACAAAAATGACAACAGCACCGTTTCATCAGTGATGGCATCATCATCATCATCATCATCATCATCATCATCATCATCATCATCGTATGTGGGTGGGAGAGAGAGACAGACACAGAGAGAGACACTGTAGAGTCAGTTCTCTCCTTCCGTCTCCATGAGGGCTCCAAGGATCAAACACGGGTCACCATTTTTTTTTTAGGAAAGTGCTCTTGCCTGCTGATCCATCTTGATTGTCCTTGTATTTTTCTTATATTTAAGACTTACTCATTTTTATTTTAGATGTATGAGTTTTATCTGAATGCATGTCTATATACCATGTGAGTGCAGTGCCCTTAGAGGCCAGAAGAAGAGGTCATATTCCCTGAAAATAGAGTTATAGATGGCTGTGAGCCACCATGTGGGTGCTAGAAACCAAACCCCTGTCCTCTGAAAGAGAAGTGATCTGAACTACCCATCCGTTTCTCCAGTCCCTACTTCTTTTTTAACACCAACCGCAGTCTACTTCTCAGATTGCTTCAGAGAACAGGGTCATTTGGTTGCAGCAAGTGTCCACCCCTTCACTGAAGTGGTTCTTAGATGCTTTGGGCAAACCCCCACTGATTTCCTCTCTGGAGACTGATCTTGTGGGGACAAATCTGATATTCTTCTGGCTGATAGCAACAAGCAAGACCACTTTCATGAACACATGACTGATGCCCTCACACAAGACCCCAAACCCCGAAGTTTCTTGTGCTTGGTTGAATGCTTTCTAATCTCTATCTTGAAATCCTGAACAACCTTGAACTCACTATGTAGACCAGCCTGGCCTTGAACTCACAGAGACATGCCAGCCTCTGCTTCCCGAATGCTGATATTTAAGGCATGCATCACCATGCCCAGCTACATTTCCAGTTTACACAGGGTCCCCTAATCTCTGCAGTACAAGAGCAAACATGCTGTTCATTTGGTTTCCTAGAAAATGCTTATCTCATCCTCTCCAAAACTATGTCCGTCTGAGTAGTTAATTATTTACCTTTTCTGTCAAGAAAGACTCGACCTCTGTGCACCTTAAGTACACTTTCCTGTTAGCCCTCAGCCAACATCGTCTTCACAGTACTGGAACCCTCGTGTCACATAGTTTCAAGGACTCTTAGGTCATTGACCAGCAATGCTGCCCAGTGATCTTAGTCTTTTTTTTTAATGATGTGTGAGATAAGCTAGTTTCAAGATAAATGTGACATGTTAGTTATGTCAGTAAATCTTAGTCTGTGCTTTGTTTTCCCTGCTGTGACAGAATCAGTAAGAAGAAGAACACGACAGTGCTCTCCCCATCCAAAAGAATCTCTGCTTATGCCTGCTGGGATTGTTTGAATACCATCTCTCTTCTGCCTGGCATGCAGGGCAGGCAGAGAGGAGAGCAACCACAGGGTGGAGAGGGCAAGCGTGCAGTTGCCAGATCAACCAGACAGGTGAAGATTGCCCAAGACCAGGAGAGGAACACGGGTTTGCACGTCCCTTCAATTACTCAAGAGGGAGGCGACAGAACCTCAGGAAGGAATGGGTGTGGCCTGCTTCAGCAAAATTACACTGCCTAGCGTTGCCCAGAAGCAACAGAGTCTCAGGCTTCCAGGGTCCGATTTGGACAGTGGAAATATTATTGGTGATCAATATGGTTCAAAAACTGGGACCCTGTCCCTGTCCCCCATTTTCTCTTTCTGTATAAAACACTGGGGAATAAGGTGAGTATAGTGGTACATGCCTGTAATCCTAGAAACTGTGAGGCCACAACAAGATTTTGAGTTCCAGGCCAGCCTGAACTATGTAACAAGAAGTTGGTTCAAAACAAGGGGTGAAGGATGAAAATGTTTGAGTAAGTAGAAGAAAGTAGTGGCTTTGATTAGGATGCCATTTATGTTGAGGAGTGGACAAGGGCCTATTGAAGTAGACACCTGCTGCCCCAGTTGAAAAGAAATTCTGTCCAGCAGGTCTCTTCCTAACAAGGTCCTCTTAGAATCTTGTAGAATAGGAGGAAACTAGAAGTAAGGCAGTGACTTAGGGGAAAGCTTCTTTTCCTGGGGAAAGAGTCTGAAACAGGGAGTGCTGGTCCCCTGTCAACTGATCTGACTTAGGTTCCTAAAGCCCCACGTACAACGGGAACTTTTAGCACCTTTGTACAAAATACCTACCAGTAAGACTTTGTGGCCCCTTTGTCTAATGCCAGGGCCATGCCCCCTCTCAACTTTAAAAACATACAATTGATAAGGGTTCAGAAACCTCAAAACAGAAAACCAGTCCGTAGTCATAGTACTGGTACTGAAAACAACAATGAACTGTGTGTGTGTGTGTGTGTGTGTGTGTGTGTGTGTGTTTAACTAGAATCCGTGTTGTTTCCATTACAGTTTCTGTTGTCACGAGACTCCATAAGTCAGCTTTTTCTCCATAAGTCAGAGCACAAGCGATCAAGAGAACGCTTGTATAGACCTATCGATTTAAGAAGTGGGCTTGCTGGGCAGTGGTGGCACACACCTTTAATCCCAGCACTTGGGAGGCAGAGCCAGGCGGATCTCTGTGAGTTCGAGGCCAGCCTGGTCTACAGAGTGACTTCCAGGACAGGCACTAAAACTACACAATCAGGTTTTGAGAAACCCTGTCTCAAAATCCCCCCCCCCAAAAAGTATTATTTAGGGGTTGGGGATTTAGCTCAGTGGTAGAGCACTTGCCTACCCTGGGTTCTGTCCTCAGCTCGGGGGAGGGGGGAAGAAGTGGGCTTGATGAATTAGCAGAGCAGTAAGAGTGGCAAAAGGTATCACCCAGGCTTGTTGGGCAAAACAGACTTCATAGAAATGCCATTTTAAGACATCTTAAGATAGATTTGAGGAGCCAGGCATTGGTAGCACATGCCTTTATTCCCAATACTTGGGAGGCAGAGACAAGCAGATCTCTGTGAGTTCGAGGCCAGCCTAGTCTACAGAGCAAGTTCCAGGACAGCCAGGGCTACAAAAAGATAGATTTGAAAACTCCAGTGGCAGTGTATCTGGGACATCAGTCACAGACTAGAGTCGTGTAGGAGGCAATTCCTTTTTTTTTTTTTCCTTATTTTACTTTTTGATTTTAGGTGGGTTTTTTTTTTGTTGTGTTGTCTTTGTTTGGTTGTTTCTGTTGTTAGGGGTTCTTAGCAGTACAGTGCTCTTATGTGACTCTATTCTGGGGAGAAATGAACAACTGTCTACTCACTCCAGATAGGGAACTGACCACAGACCAAAGTATGGATACCACCAAAGTCCAACTTAGTGAACCAATGAGTTTTATTGGGTTTATTTACAAGAACATGAGTGAGGGGTTACTTATCGGAGCAGAAATGACTGAAAAACAAAGCCCCCCCCCCCAAGCTTGGATGACAGCTGACAACAGCTGGAAACCTAGAGCCCACTGCACAGCCTGCAGGCAGCTCAACAAAGGGACAGAGACTGTCCTTTCCTGGTAGCTCAGTTGGTATGAGCTATTCCAGGCAGCTGGGCTGCTCTCAGCTTCTTCCCTCTGCTCCTTCCGGGCAGCTAGGCTTGTCTGAGGTTATCTCTCAGCAGGCTTTACTGCTTAGACACACTTGGGGAGGGAGGGGTCTAGGAAGTGGTCAGTATCAGGGACTCGGTGAAACTATTTTGAGTTGTTTACCTCCTGTCTTAACAAGCTTTCCTGTGGGGTGGAATATTTCATTCTCCCTCTCCTGTTGTTTTATCTCTCTGTAAACATCTGTCTTAGGAAGTTTCCCTCCAAGATGGAAGGTTTTAATTTTTGAGGAAACCCATACACAACAAGTACAGTCTCTCTTGACAGGAACTGACTTGGAGAAAATGATTGTGCAATGATCTCAAAGACACACAAGACCTTTCTGTTCCCCAGAATTTCAGATGACTGGTTTCCCAAGTCCTCTCCTTAATAAAATAGGAATTTCTTCCATCTATCCAATTCCATAGCAGTGGGACACCGCTCCTGAAAGTTTTCCAAGTAGTTCTCTGTACTCTCCTGGCTGCCTGATGAACACTATCCAAATGGTCCTAGGTCTTACAGTTATAAGCAACCCCTGCCTTTGTCCCCAAAGAGTGGGTTCATTTAGTCAAACTCAGCTTACATGTATTTTGGGTAACATTATGCAGCCGGATTTGGGGTTATAAGACTTTCAGTCACTCGACAACAATTAGATGTGTATTTTCTTTCTCTACCGTCTCATTGCCCAATGCATTTCTAATGCGAGCCCAGAAGAGTGGCTGCTGGTGAGCACTGTCTGGCCAGGTGATAAATGTCTGTCTGTTTATGAGTTTCCTGAGTCGGTGGTAGCTAGACAGCCTATAGTTAGGAATCTCTTCAAGGAAGATCAAGATAATGACATCCCTGTGCTCACAGAACATCTTCATGCTGGCCAGCTGCACTTCAAGCTGGCACCATTCACTGTGCAGGTACTGCTTACTGACCACACACAAAGTTTTCCGGCTTGTGTTGATTGCATTCTGGATGTTCTCGAAGATGTCAATGCCAGGTTCAAAGTCCCGGTGGTGAAGACAGAGCTTAAAGGTGGTCTGGCTGCCTTCTTCTAGGGCTGGAACAAGCTCTTTATATACCCACTCCTCATCGGTGGCTGAGAAAGAGACAAATGCATCATACAAGAACTTCTTCTCTGTTTTGTTCCATTTAGTGAGGTACCAAGCCCTACATATGTACAAACCATACCACAGAGAGGAAATCATCTTGGCACTGAACCAAGAGAAGACCATGGTGGTGAGAACTATACTGAAGGAACAGAAGAAGTAGACCATTCCCAAGTCAAAATTACACATGGCATCATCAAAATCTATAAGCAAACTCTGGCTGTCTGGCTGCTGACAAGGGTAGCTCCGGAGGAAGGGGATGTGGACCTCCCCTGTGTTCATTGACCAGTTCTTGAACCACATATTGTCACAGTTGCACTGAAGTTTGTTCCCATAGACATCAAAAAACATCAATGATTTCAGATTCTCCAGATGACTTTGATTAATGACCTTCAAGTTGTTGAATCTTAAAGATAAGACCTGTAGGCTCTGTAAGCTGGAGAACATGCCAGGAACCAACGAATCTAAGTTGTTATTTTCAAGGCGCAGGATCTCTAGCCTTTTGAGTTTTTTGAATAAGGAAGCATTTAAATAGAGACTTCGATCTCCACCTTTTGTTCCTGAGATATCCAACTTGGTGAGATTAATCAGAGGGTCAAATTGGAGGTGGTCCAGGAATATGGAGGGATTTTTTCCTAGGAGTAACTCCTGCAAGCTACTCAACCCTTGGAAAAAGTTGCTTGGAACAACCTGAATCCCATTTTGTTGTCCTTCTAGACTGAGCTGTTTCAAAGACTTGAGCTTCATAAATGGAGGATGTTGAAGGGTCCTAGTGGTTTCATATTTGATCTTATTAAAACCGAGTTTCAAAACCTGCAGCTTTTCCAGGCCCGAGAAAAGGTGTTCATGAAAATATGACAAGCTATTGTACACCAGGTCAAGGTGATGTAGGCAAGTGAGACCAGAAAAGGCGCTCGGCTCTATAATTTCCAGGCGGTTGTGGGAGAGAATCAAAACATTGAGTTTTTTCAGACATCGGAAGGTTCCACGGTTGAGAGTCCGGATATTGTTGGCTCCAAGATCTAAGAGCTCTAAATTTGGAAACTGAGCAAAGGAATACCTATCAATTGTTACTATCCAGCACCCAGCTAAGTTGAGCTCCTTCAGTGAAAATAGCCCACTGAAGGCCAGGTTATTGAGTTCTGTGATGGGGTTTCTTGAGAGAAAGAGAGACTTCAGGCCCTTCAAGGGTGAAAACGCAAAATCTGGAAAGCTTTTAAACTTGTTGTGGCTCAGATCTAGGATGGTCAAGTTCTGCAGGGAACTCCAGGTCCTGTTGCTGATGAAGGAAAGCTGGCACTTGTTTAGATTCAGTCTTTGGAGACTGGGTAGAGCGTCAAACTCACTGTCATTGAGATGAACCAAGTCACTGTTTTGGCCCAGGTCAAGGAACAAAAGCCTGGCACACTTTGCTAGATGCTTAATGCCCTCCGCATTGGTGGCATTTTTCTGAAAAACCAGCGCCTCTAACATGGGTAGGTTTCTGAGGAGGTGACAAACAGTTTTCACATTTAAGTGACCATGTCTAAGTTCCCGGTTACTGAGGTCTATAACCCTTATATTCTGCAGGTGTTTGGCTGAAAGCATCTCCAGTTTCACCGATGTTCCACTCAGATTCAAGCTCCTGAGTTGGGGCAGAGTTTCCAGATACACATTCTGAATGACGCCATGGCCATTGTGGGAAGCACTTAGAGTGGTTAGGTTAGGCAGTGACAAAGCAGAGAAGTTTAACTCCATTAGTTCATTTCCCTGAAAACTCAGGTGGAGCAGAGAAACCAATGACTTAGGACTGTGGTCCAAGTAGATAATGCTGTTGTTAGTAAGATCAAGGTACTCCAGGCATGGGAGATACTGGACTGCTTCAAGAATAACAGAAAAATTGCTAATGTTGTTTCGAGCTAGGCTCAAATATTTCAACTTGACCAGAGGAGCAAAGGCTTTTTGGTGAATATGGGTAATCTGATTGTGGTTCAGGAGCAAGGTCTCCAAGTTGGACAGGCCCTCAAAGGACTTATTCACACTTTGAATCTTATTTTCCACTAAATTCAGAAGGGTCAAGTTTTCCAGTCCCCTAAAGGCACCTTCATCGATCTTCCAAATGAAATTCCACTCTAGCCTCAAGTCCAGCAGAGCAGGCACATTAGTGAAGCTCCGGGCAGGAAGGATTTGAATGTAGTTCTCCGTCAGGTTGAGGTGAGTAGTGTATCCAGGTATGTCACTAATGGCATCTGTCAAGTTGGTGATCTTCTTCCGAATGCAGAACACATGGTGAATATCAAATTCATACTGTGTGCACTTATTGAACCCATATGTCTCTACCAAAGACAGCAGAGAGAGCCCGATGAACAGGAGCAGGAGCTGTAGAGAAGGCACCAGGCTGCCCCAACTCATCTTGACTGCCCCAGGCATCCAGGTTACAACAGGAAAAAAAGCCCTTCACACATGCATTGCTCATGTTCGAAGGCATGGTCTTTACCTATGCACTTTGCTGCAAAGAAAAACAACGGTTTTTAGTTTAAATTTCTCTTCCCTAGTAAGTATTTCATAGCTGCTTCAAGGAAACAAAAAAAGCTTAATCCCAAACATTGACTGGTTTTGTTTTGTTTTGTTTTGTTTTCCTGAGGTAGGGTTTCTCTGTGTAACAGGCCTCTGTCCAAGAACTTGCTTTGTAGACCAGGCTGGCATCAAACTCACAGAGATCTGCCTGCCTCTGCCTCCTGAGTGCTGGGATTAAAGGCGTGCGCCACCACCATCCGGCTCAACACCAACTTTCAAAACCCACTTCCAGAGCACTCTCTTATCAAAAAAGGCTGCTGCTCATTTTTTGCAAGCAAAATTTTCAGCACTAAGAGCCAAAGGAGGCAAGACTGTGTGTCATTTAATTTCTGTAAATCGAGATATGTCTCCTATCCTCCTTTTCCATCTGACAGTAAAACATCCCCCTTGTCTTGTGGGCTGATACCTGAAATGCCATCACTACTGATGCTTAGATGGGTTGGGGTAACGGAATGTCATATGTGACACAAGTTACTTGTGCCTCAATGTGAATGAGGCCATATGATCAATGATTTCACCACAATTTGCATTTGATGGAGGGAGAGGTGGGCTGGTAAAGTTTTGTACTTGAGCTGAACTGAAGGATGAAAAGGAGGGAAGGGAAGGGAGGGGAGAGAAACATTGGGCAGGAGGAAGAAGGAACATTGAGATAACTTGATATAATTTGAGCAAGACGCCTTGACTAGTGACGTGCATGAACACAATAGCTGAGTATTTGTGATTTTGAGAATCAGTCTATATATTTGGTAGCTTTTCTCCCAGTGACTTGCTTGTTTAGCTCCATTCTTCATTTTCATTCTTTCTTTTTTCTTTTCTTTTCTTTTTTGATGCTTTGTGAACATTCTTGTATATTCTTTGTATATTAATACTTTGTTAGTATCAATGATTTACATATCTCCTGCCATCTATAATTTAACATTGTCTATGAACTCCTTTGTTGATAGAAAAAAATCAGTAATAATATGGTGTGGAAGTAAGTTTTAATTGTCACCCTGAAACAATGTAGAATCGAGTGAGACAAGTTTCAGGGAAGGACTGTCTAGATGAGATTAACCTAGGAGCTTATCTGTAGGGGATTGTCTTAATTACATTAATAGATATGGGAAAACCTAGCCTAAAATTGGTTGGCACCATTCCTGTGGTTGGGCTCAGAATCCTGTAAGAGTAGGGAAAGCTAGCTGAGCAGTTGGCATGTGTTCACTCTCTGCTCTTGACTGTGGTTGTAACGTGAGCAGCTGCTGAGTTCCTGCTGCCCACATTTCCCTGCAATGATGGACTATATATGAAAATAGGCTCTGTGAGATACTGTTTTGTTTGGATCTCTGCAAACACCGGGACTGGCAGAGTAACAATCTATGTGAGGCAAGAAGGAAATCTGGTTCAGCGTGACTTAGTTAACTGGTGCTGGTTGAAACTTTTAGAGTCTGACACTAGGCAGTTTATTTTAGGCATATTCAAGCACAGCACGATTTTGGAAATTCCTGATGATGAATGAAGCCTGTGTGTACAACAAAACTGAAGACTTGTTTACACTGAAGCTCTTTACAAAGTGCATATGGTTTCTTCCATAAAGATGGGTTCTGTTAACTCAGAAACAATGCTCAAGATAAGAGTCTATGGAGAATGACTGAGCTAAACATAACAGCCCAGGGGGGTCAGGAGTGGCCTGACCTACAGATTCCACAGAGGTTTCCTAGGTTGTTGTAAAGTACAAGTGACATCTCTCAGAAGGATGGGTTTTATGGACTGGGAAACAACGTTCAAGAGAAAGGACTAGGGAGGAAGTCTCTAGGATAAACCAACGTAATAGTTTTTCAGGATACAGGTGTGACTTGGCCCCGCAGATAGCACCGGTCACCAAGCTATTAACTACATCCATTCCCAGCTCTCTGGGTGGAAAACAGGTCAACATGTTCTTGTTGAGGAGACAACCCTGCCTGTTTAAATTCTCAGTTTCCCTAGTACTTACCTGTGAGCACAAGGACCTTCTGCCCTCTACACTATTTTCTGTGCTGCCTCCTGGAAGTGTTTAGGTCATGTTATTTTTAGGACTCTATTTCCTCTTATTTTCTAGTTTGATACAGCAAAGGTATCAAAATTTTTATTGGTGTTGATCATAAATACAAGCTGAATTCCCTTATTTGTTCTTAAAGTGTGAGTGTTTGTTGTATTAGGGGTTTTCATTAGTTAGTTTTTTTGTTTGTTGTTTTGTTAGTTAGTTTGTTTGTTTTTGCTTTGTTTTTCTGAGACAAGTTCTCATTATGAAGGTCTAGCTGTCCTAGAACTCACTATGTAGACCAGGCTGGCCTCAAACTCAAACTCACAGAGATCTGCCTGCCTCTGCCTCCCAAGTGCTGGGATTAAATGTGTGCACCACTATAACCAGTGTAGTTTTATCTGTTAATGATTATGCCTTCAGCAAGTAATAGAAATTACACCTTTCCTTTTAAGTTCACTCATTTTCTGTGCCTTTCTTTTATGTTGATTTCCTAAAAGCTTCTAATACTATGTTAAATTATAGAGCATGTCTTCTTGTCAGTGAGATGACATCTATAAGCTTCCTATTAATTATTATTTGCCATAGTTCTTGACAAATGTCAAGTCAGGAGAATCCCTTCCTATTCTTAAATTTTTAAGATTGTGTGTGTGTGTGTGTGTGTGTGTGTGAGCTGTTTCCATGGATGCCAGAAAAGGGTGCCAGATTCCTTGGACCACAGAGCAGGCACCATGACCGAGCTGAATAAATTAACTCAATAGGGAGCAGAGGTTTAAGGAGTTTTGTTGTTGTAGTTGTTGAGAAAAGGTCCCACTCTGGAGCCCAGGCTGTCCTAGAACTCACTATGTGCCCCAGGCTACACTGTGGTTTTTAAGGCATTTTTATCTTTTAAGGTAACAAGAATGAAACAGAACAGAGAGGAGAGATCTCCTATAAAAGTAAATGCAAGAAAAGGAGAGATGGGATGGAGTCAGGTATTAGAGCACAAGGCCCTGGGTTGGGGCCCCAAGACTCACCTAAACTAAAAAAACTTAACTTTTCTGGGCGTGGTCATCCATGCATACAATCCCAGCACTCAGGAGCTGAAGCCGGAGAACCACTTGGCTGAGGAACCCGCCTGTGCAACTCCGAAAGAAAGAAAAAGGGAATGAAGAAAAGAGCAGAGAGGGCAAGGAAGGGGAAGAGAGGGAGGAGGAGAGGTGGAGGAAATGGAGAAGAAGGAGGAAGAAGCAGTAAATCCATATTGCAGAACATGGCTAGAGGAAACTGGGTGAAGCAAGATGACATTGCCAGATTAATGTGCTCTTTGTTCTCGGAGGTGACCAAGGCCAGTGGTATAAGTTCTACAATCTACCGGAGTTTGCTACAAGAATATTGTAAATATTGTTTAAAAAAAAAAAAAACGCCAGGAAGTAGTCTACAGGCAAACATGAAAAACGTTCTAAACATGGAAATCTCCTGTCCTCCAAGGGACACCTAGGGGAGCGTCATCACTGAAGTTGTCCTGGGGCAGGACGGGTAGAGGAGACAAGGAGCAGACAGAGCCAAAGTCAGAGCAAGAAGCTGAGGCCTGACAGACACAAAGAGAATTCTTAAAGGTGTGGAACTGGCTTCAGCAGGCTTGACAGGTGAGATCCCAGAGCATTGAAGAGACAGGCAGGGAACAAGCCAGCCTTTAAAGGCACTGCTCTTTCAGCTGGATTTTTTAAATTACATTACATTTCATTTCATTTAGTGCCTGTGTGTGTGTGTGTGTGTGTGTGTGTGTGTGTGTGTTTTGTGTGTGCAAGTGCACAACAGCTTGAATGTGGAGGTCAGAAGACAATGTGGGAGTTAGTTTTCTCTTCCCACCACTTACTTGGGTCCAGGGACTAATTTAAATTCAGGCTGTCTCAAGCTTGGCAGCAAGTGTCTTTATTTGTTGACCCTTGCAGCTGGATTTTATGGGCTCACTCACCACAACAGTGTGTGATGCCAGGGACTTTGGAAAGGACAAGGCAGAGGACCAACCCCTTCTAGTTGTGGCATTAAAAATAAGGCAAGGATGCCTAGTACAGTCATACACGCCTGTAATCCTAGCACTGGGGAGGCTGAGGCCAACCTGGTCTCAAGAAAGATCTGAGAAACAAACATCAACTGATTTACAATGTTGTATACCCTTGTTTAGAAATCCCCAAGCCTAAAGCTACTCTTTCCACCAGCATCATATGCTACATCAAAGCACCTTGAGCCCAACTAAAACAAATGAACAAAAACCTAAGAAGCAGGAAAAGGAAGTGGGTGAGTAGGATGTGGGAACTCAGGCCTTGAATCCCAGTACTTGGGAGGGAGGGGCTGGAAGATTGGGAGTTGAAGGCTAATCTCAGCTATATGTCAAGTTTGAGAGTCTGGACTATGTGAGCCCCCCTTTCAAAAACCAAACAAGTAAAAACTGTGTGGTCAGAAATAGTGAGCTGCACACATGTATAACCCCAGCACTGAGGAGATGGAGGCAAGAAAA
Source organism: Peromyscus melanophrys (assembly GCA_902168415.1). NCBI lineage: Eukaryota > Metazoa > Chordata > Mammalia > Rodentia > Cricetidae > Peromyscus > Peromyscus melanophrys. The sequence continues at coordinate 68,333 of CABHPR010151475.1, read as the reverse complement.
CCAGGAGGTTAAGGCCAGCCTAAGCCACGTAGTGAGACCCTGCCTTTAAAAAATGGTTCCAAGCCTGGATGGTGGCACCCACCTTTAATCCCAACACTCAGGAGGCAGAGGTAAAAGGATCTCTGTGAGTGCCAGGCCAGCCTGGTCTACATATTGCATTCCATGACAGCCAGGACTACACAGAGAAATTTGAATGCCTGACCCCACAAAAAATGGGTGCTAGCATCAGAGGTATGTCTCAGTGGGTAGAGGTGCTTGCCACAAAGCCTGGGGTAGCCTAAATTCTGTCCTGGGACCTACATGGTAAGAGAGCTGACATCTCCAGTCTGTCCTCACCTTCACGGACACAGCATGGCATGCACACACTCAGCATCTCCACCCCTTCACACACAAAATAAAGAAATCAAACTCTGTGTGTATGTGTGTGTGTGTGCGTGCGTGCGTGTGCATGTGTGTGTGTGCGTGCGTGCGTG
>CABHPR010151475.1:56120-67850 GCA_902168415.1 Peromyscus melanophrys | reverse complement strand
GTGTGTGCGTGCGTGCGTGTGCATGTGTGTGTGTGCGTGCGTGCGTGCGTGCGTGCGTGCGTGTGTGTGTGTGTGTGCGTGTCTTTAAATGGGTTGTTGCAAGCCAGTACAAAGCTACCGCGCTAAAAGCTTCACTTCTCTAAACACTTGGGGCTTGGCCTCCACTAGTCAATTAAGGAGCAAAATAAATACATGAGAAATGGGGAAGAATGAACAAATACAGAACATATGAACTAACTCATTCCCAGGGGAAGCAGAAAGGCGGCTGTTTTTTGTCTCGGGCCATAGATTCTGTTCTTGATTCTGCTCAGTCCCTGTGAGCTTGCCAAGCTCCTGTTTTGGTGGCTTTGCTATGCACTGGCCTTTAGACAGCCACTCTTTTCTGCTCCCCACCGAGAGGCAACTACTTTCAGATGCAATAAGCTTCTAAAGCTGCCTGTCAAATCCACACAGGAAAGGGAGGAGCTTGCTTCTCCAGTCTCCAGAGCCCAGCTAAGAAAAATGCAGCTCTGATGTGGAAGGCTCCCACTGCAGAAAGTGCAAAACCAAGAGAGCCTTTCAGAGAATGGCGCAACCAAGGCTTTAAAGAATACTCACTGCAGTGCTTGCAGAGAAGAAACCGAGCCTGCGATCTGTAACCACATTTCAGTTATTTGGAATCTGTCTCTCTTAAAGCTTCAGAATTTCCTCCCAGGTTAGGAAATTTTAATTGAAGGGCAAAGAACCCCTGCTAACTTGATGTTGTTCTTATTTTGTTGTTGTTGTTCTTTTGTATGTGTTTTGTGTGTGCAGTGTACATACTTGTTTGTGTGTGTGCGCGTGAGTGAGTGCCTGTGCACATGTACATACATGTGTGTGGAAGCCAGAGGTTGACCTCTGATGTCTTTTCATTTTGACAAGGGCTGGCTGGCCAGTGAGTCAGGGATCCTCCTGTCTCTGTCCCCTCGCTGTGCCCAACATTTAATGTGAGTTCTGGGATCTGAACTCAGGACCTCATGGCTTGCCATCTCCCTAGCCCCCAGCCTACTTTTTATTTAAAAAAAAAAAGATTTTATTTGTATGTGTATGAGTGTTTTGCCTGCATGTATGTGTGCACCCTATAAGTACCTGCAACTGGAGCAACAGAAGGTTGTGAGCTCCGGTGTGGGTACTAGGAATTGAACTTGGGTCCTCTGGAAGAGCAGCCACTGCTCTTAACTGCTGAACCATCTCTCCAGCACCCCAGCCTAGTTTTTTATTACATGTTTTATCTTGAGATAATAGGGATTCCCAATCAGCATTAGGAAACAATACAAAGAAATGCCACTATACCTTGAATCTTGAATGTCCCTCAGAGGTCCATGTAAGAAAGACTGAGTCCCCAGTTGTGGCACTGCAGGGGAGGTGGTGGGACTTTTAGCAAGTAGAGCCTAGCAGGGGGTATTCAGGCCCCTGGAGGCATGCCCTGGAAGAGTCTGGTGGGACTCAGGCCCCTTTGTCTTTCTCTTTTCTGCTCCAGCCACAAAGAAAACAGCTTTGTTGCAGCACATATCCATCCTTGCAATGTGCTGCCTCAGTACCAACAGATCAAAAGATCGTGCACTGAAACCCCTCACCTGGAGTACAGTAATGGGAATGGGCTACTGCAGACGTTTGTACATTTGGCCTGGTTCCCCTCCACGGTTCCATCAAGCAAACTTACAGTGCAGTATCGCAACCAGGAGTCAACACTGATAGCATCTCCAGTCTTACTCAGCTCTCCCTGGTCTTACCTGTAATCGTGTGTATGAACTCAGCTCTGTACAATTTTATCACATACAGATATGTTTGTGTATCTACCATCACATTCAAGGTACAAGACGGCTACCACACCACAAAGTAGCTTCTAACTTGGCCTCTGCTTCTACAAGTTTCCAATTTTAAGAATGTTAGACAAATGGAATCAGGCAACATATGATGTTTAGAGGTTGTTTTTTTTTAATTGCACACAATTTCTTAAAGATTGATCCAGATTGCACTCCTTTCATTTCTGTGCAGGAGTCACATAGCTGCTTTATCCACATCCGTTGGTGGACATCTGAGTTGTTTCTACCTTTGGCTATTATGACTGAAGTTGCAATGAACATTTATGTACATGTTTTTTTTCAAAGTATATGTCTTCATTTCCCAGACAACTATTAATGTACTTTCAAACTCTCAAATTCTATTGTATAGATTTAGAACATATTCCATATATCCTTTCACACTACTGAATAATGTGAAAGATTAATGAATCTCTTACTCAACATATATAATGTTAAGAATATGTTTAAGACAAATGGGACATGTACGTCTCAGACACACACACACACACACACACACACCCTCCCAAGGCCCAGGAACCATCCTGGAAGATGAATGGAAAGATTATAAGAGCCAGACATTAGGAAGGATCAGAGTGAAACATTGTCTTCTGGATATGACAGGACCACTGCATTCATAAACTCAGCAACTGTGGCTGCCAGTATAAGACCTGCACAAGATCAAGCCAGTCAACACTCTAGCATGAATTTGAGGGATATCTGAAGTGATTCACAGCTGATGGCATTTGGGGATGGGAGAGTCAGTTTTCTTTAGGGGTATGGCTCCTAGTTGATTGACAGCAAAACAGTAAATTACCACACTCAGGCATATACGGCCAGCCCAAATTGGATTTGTTAGGTTATTTTTTTTAAAAAGGAGGATATGAAGTTGGGAAGGAGTGGGAAAGTGGAATGGATCTGGATGAGTGGGAGTGGATATGATCAAAATACGCTATATAAAATTATCAAAGAATACAATATTATTTTTAAAAAGGATTAAATAACATTAATGAAATTATTTAGCATGGAGTTTGACATGATGTAGGTTCTCAATGAGTGTCAGTCCTTGTTATATAGGAACTGGGGCTTTAACATCCAGTGTCCCTACAAGACCAAGAAAGACAAGCTTCAGCTACTTAAGTATGTTCCAAAATGATCCAAACATCATGTTCATTGATAAGACTGTCAGTTTTTCATGATCTGTGGGACCCGATGATTACACACAGTATCACAGATAAACTACAACACACCAGAATTCAGGGGGAGTCTTCTCCCTATAGGGGAAACACAGACAGAGACACTAGATTGGGGGTGGGGTGAGAATAAAAGGGTATGAGAATGGTGGGCAGAAAGAGATGGGTGTGAGCCCTAGCTGGTTGTGGAGACTAAGGAGATGGACAAAGAAGACAAGCTCACCAAGCTTTACGATTTTGTTTTGGTTCTGGAGATGGAGCCTGGTTCCCACACATAGGAGGAAAGTGTTTCTACCACGGAGCACATTCACAGCGCCAGCTTCATCGTTGGACATGTCGTGTAAAGTCCTCCACTGGGCCTTTAAGACAAATCTACAGGCGATAAATGTTGCTCAGTGGTAGTGTGCTTAGCCCTGTAATAAGAGAGAAAGGAGGAAGGAGGGACATGGACAGAGGTAGAGAGAGAAAGAGGACAATGGAAAATCTGCAGAAAAGCCACCCCCCTACACACACTTTGAGACGGGGTTTCTGTAGCCTAGAACTCACCAAGATCTGCCTGCTTCTGCCTGTCAACTGCTAGGACTAAAGGCACGTGCCACCACCCCCAACCAACAGGGGCATATGCTTTTTAAAAGAAAATGGTAAGACTGGATTTTCATTGTAGGGAACTACAATGACCCACTAGGGGACTGAACTTTTAAGTTCACGTGGACCTACATAAAGTGTGTCCCATTGCAACGCCTCAGCAGCATTATCTAGAAAAAAACCCACAGGCCCTTGCCTTCTCTAAAATCTGAAATCCCAGAGAGAGCACCTGAACTTTTCAGCCCATCCATTCCCTTGAAAGCAAGGAAGAGCAGTGATGGATTCTTGGACCAACATAACCTGACATAGGCTTAGCTTTGAGGTCAACACAACTTTATTTTATATACCTACTCTGGGATTTACCAAACGTGCTCAAGTTCCATACTTTTATCTCTCGTTTCCTCATCTGTTCACTTGGAACTCAACCGATGGCCTGCCTTTCTGGGCTTAGTAGCACACACCTGTAATCCTAACACTTGGGAAGATCAGGAGCTCAAGGCCAACCTCAGCTACATGTTGAGATCAAGGTCACCCTGAGCTCCATGAAAACCTATCTCAAATATCCAAAACAATAGGGCCAGTGAGATGGCTAAGTGGGTTAAGAATGCTTGCTGCCAAGTCTGTTGACCTGAGTTCAATCCCAGGACCCACATGGTAGAAACAGTGAGTTATAACTCCAGCAAGTTGTCCTCTTATCTCCACATACGAGTTGTGATGTATGAGCATGAGTATGAGTATATACATACATAGAGAGATACACAGAATGAATGAATGAATGAATGAATGAATGAATGAATGAATGAATAAATAAATAAATAAATAAATAAATAAATAAATAAATAATATAGTAAAGAAAAAATAGTGGCTCACTCATTAACAACTCTTAACTCAGTGGAAAAGTTTGCTATGAGCATGGATCCACCCAGGTCCTTGGCAGCCCAAAGGCTGTCTCATATGTTAATGCTAAAGAGTTTCCCATAGAAAAACGGAAGTGAACCGAGGCACCCTGGGCAAAGAGTAGCAGGGGAAACACCGTTCTGTGTGGTAGAGGGCCTGGAGAGGTCCTCTTCACACTGCTCTCGGGTCAGAGCCATCTCCAAATTCCTAGGCCATTATAGCAAAAGCCAGGGGGTGGGACTATAAGCCACTGTCCAGTTCGCCAAGGAAGTTTTGCTCATGCTATGAGAGCTGAGGGTGGATACAGACTGGGCAGTAGAGCTGAAGCCCCCCAAGGCCAGGAACATTTGGCTTTCATAAGCTGTACAACAGGTGGATCTAGAAAACAGAAGTTTCCTTCATTCCAGTCACTAGGGACTTTTCAGAGCAGATGTGGTTTGTGGCACAGTGTCTTTCTTTCTCATGCTAGGAGCTGCCTGGGTCAGCTCCTTGTATGTGGAAAAGTAAAGAGTACAAGTGGGATTCAGGCAGCACAGGCCATAATCCACTACTGCCCTTGACTCATGTAGGTGATCTTGGAAAACTCAGCTTGAGAAAGATGGATTATGACATTTCAACAAAGAGGGACCCAACGTGACTGCCGCCATTAGCTCCTTTCCTAAGAGAGATGGAGATTTCTTGGCTCTGTGCTTTAATTCATCCTGGGATCAACCACCTGCTGACCTTAACCCTTAGTATAACCACTGAACTTTACTGGTAATCTGGCCTTAAATTTCAACAGAGAGGCAGGCATGATGGCACAGGCCTGTAATCCTGGCAGCACTCAGGAGGCTGATGCAGGGGCATCATAGGTTCAAAGCCAGTCCTCAGAGTGAGTTTCAGGCCAGCTTGGGCTATGAGTGACAACTTGTCTTTAAAAACCAACCAACCAAACAACCAAAAAGTAGTTAGAGAATCTCAAAGGTTATAAAAAGTTAGAGACCTTCAAAGGTTATAAAAATCTTGATGCGCCGGCCGGTGGTGGCGCACGCCTTTAATCCCAGCACTCGGGAGGCAGAGGCAGGCGGATCTCTGTGAGTTCAAGGCCAGCCTGGGCTACCAAGTGAGTTCCAGGAAAGGCGCAAAGCTACACAGAGAAACCCTGTCTTGAAAAACCAAAAAAAAAAAAAAAAAAAAAGAAACTCCTGAACTTACACAATTAATACATGATAATAAAATTATTTGGGCTGGAGAGATGGCTCAGAGGTTAAGAGCACTGACTACTTTTCCAGAGGTCCTGAGTTCAATTCCCAGCAACCACATGGCAGCTCACAACCATCTATAATGAGTTCTGGTGCCCTCTGCTGGCAGGCAGATAGAACACTATATATATAACAAACACTGTATATATAATAAATAAACAAATCTTTAAAAAAAAAACAAAAAAAATCTTGATGCAGGCCCTGGACTAAGAGAAGCAGAGGAAAGCTGAGACTACATGCATGGCAAGGCCTGAGAGCCCATCCATAACACTCTGTGGTAGTTTGTAGACTTGTTTAGTGGTTCCTCCTGACCTGGATCTTGTCTCTACAAATAGAAATTAACACACATCACATAGGATAAATGTAAAAATGATAAACACCAGTAAACACAGTGCCATTAATACAACTCAGAGTCCTAAGACATGCTGAGGATTAGTAATGCAAGAACATCTTAGCTAGATCTGATTGTATAGCCCTATAATCACAACTACGAGGAGGCTGAGACAAGAGGACCATAAGCTCAGGTTCTGCTACAGAGTAGGTTCAAGGCCAGCCTGGGCAATTTAGTTAGGCCAATCTTAAAAACCAAGGTCTGGGATATGACTCAGTGGTAGAATGCTTGTCTGGAATGGGCAATCTCCGTATGACACCCATAAAATATTAAGTTAAAAACAAAAAAAAGAGGAAAGATGCCTTACAAAGGATGACTACACACAATTTGCCAAAGAAACTGAGACACTGATTATGAGAAGGGCACCAAAAATAACAGGAACTAACAGAGATGCAGCAGGTTGCAACATCCGAGTCACCCCATACATGAGGCTAAAAGGCAACACAGTCTATGAGTTCAAACAGGAACAATGTGATTCTTGATTTGGAGAGGCTAGAGCAAACGTGGCTTGGAGGGACCAGAGTGCCAAGACAGCTGAGGTACTAGTATGAGAATATAAAGCTGTCTCGGATCCATGCATCCATCTGTTAATTCTTTCCACACATGTATCCAGTGCCTACTTTCGTTACTCTCCTAGGTGATGTGTAAGAAGCGGTCCTTTCACTAGGCAATAACTCCTAGTGAGGGTATGTTCCAAGGGAAATGTTCTGGAAAGGAAGACATTTATAGAGTGATTACTGTATCTAGATTTATGCCTATAGCTCGATAATTCCATTTATGAGTTCCTCCTTTGGCTCTCTGCTTTGTATGATAAGCTATATAGATGCTCTTTGCATATAGATAATCTTTATTACTGTCTTGTATTGTGCACTAGTGTTTGTCATGAAAGACCCCAACCCTACGATACAGGCGTCACACCCTTAACCTCCTTCTATAGACACAGAAACTGAATCCGTCCAGAGCCATACCAGTAGCTCCCTGGGTGCTGCAGTTGGCCAGCCCTACTTCACAGTAACCATGTGTGACTGGAAAGCAGTGATTAAAAATTGCAGACATGGGGACTGGAGAGACGGCTCAGTGGTCAAGAGCACTGGCTGCTCTTTCAGAGGACCTGGGTTTGGCCTCCAGTACCCACATAGCAGCTCACAACTATCTGTAACTTCAGTTCCAGGGAATCCAACATACTCTTCTGACCTCCACAGGCATCAGGCATGCATGTAGTGCACAGACATACATGTAGTCAAAACACTCATACACATAAAATTAAATACATCTAAAAGAGTTTAGTGCAGACACTTTGGAAGAAATGTGACAGGTATGCTACCCAAGATTAGAGAAATACAAAAGCAAAGGGCACCACAGGCCACGGCAAGAGTCTAGCAAGAACCACAACCCCACCTGGCACGGTATCATGCAAGGAATGGAGTAGTCACGTGACATACGAAACCAATGACTTCATCTACTTCTACGTGGGTCACATGGTCATTCTTCTATTGAGTCTGGTTAAAAGCGTGGGCTGTGTCAAGCATCCCTCAATCCATCTGAAAACCAAAGCTGCAGTCTAAATTCCAAATCCCAGAGCTGACATTGTTAGCCCTGTTAAGGGAACACGTTCAGGGTGTTTTGTACAGAGAAGCCTCTGTACTAGTTAGTTGTAGCTATGGAATTATTAATAAATCAGTTGGCATTTATATTTTCTGTTTCCTTCTTTCTTTTATTTTGTTTTTTGTTTTTCACGTTTGTTTCTTGAGACAGGGTCTCATGTAGCCCAGGCTAGCCTCAAATTCACTAAGCAGCTGAGAGTGCCTTAAACACCTGATCTTCCTGCCTCTACTTCCCAAGTGCTGGGGACTGCAGGCATATGTCACAATATCCGGCCTTGTGTGTGTTTGTTTTGTCTTGTTTTGCTTTTTTTTCTCGAGACAGGGTTTCTCTGTGTAGTTTTGGTGCCTGTCCTGGATCTCACTCTGTAGGCCAGGCTGGCCTCGAACTCACAGATCCACCTGCCTCTGCCTCCCGAGTGCTGGGATTAAAGGCGTTCGCCACCACCGCCCGGCTTGTGTGTGTTTTTTATCCCATTTTTCCGTGCCCTCTGGCTTTTTCTCTTAATCCATTCTTTCAAAAAATAAACCCTGGGCCAATGAGATGTCTCACCAGGTAAAGACATTTGCTGCCAAGCCTGAGAAATGTGATTCCTGTATCACAGAGTGAAAGGAGAGACCTGGATCCCACAAGTTGTTCTTTGACTTTCACACATGCACTGTGGCATGCACACATACATGCATTTATGCATTCACGTGCACGCACACCCACACACACATAAATTGAAAAAAATCTGTTGTAGGTGTGGGAATAAAAAAGAATATAGGCTGGGCATGGTGGCACATGCCTTTAATCTCAGCACTCCAGAGATAGAGGAAGGTAGATCTCTGGGAGAGCAAGGTGAGTCCAATTGACAGTGAGTTCCAGGCCATACAGGGCTAAATAATAAGACCCTTTCTCAAAAGAGGGAGGAGGACAAGGATCTCTGAGTGTTTAATCATTGAGCTCAAACACATAAAGACAAGGAACAGGGCTGAATTCCCCATTAGTCATAGTAGATACAAAGTTTTTGGGTTCAATAAAAAGATATTATTTCCTTTTAAGATTTGCGTGTGTGTGTGTGTGTGTGTGTGTGTGTGTGTGTGTGTGTGGTGTGTGCACCCATGTGGATGGTGAGAACTGAACCTAAGTCCTCTGAAAGAGCACTAGTGCTCTTAATCATGGAGCCCTCTTTCCAGCTCTATATTTACTTTTAAAAGTAAGGTTAAAAATGACACTCAGGTGGAAGGAAGTGTTTTGATTCAGAAAGCTATTCAGAAGGCTAAGATAACTGTCTACATATTAGCAATGTCTAGTTTACAATAAGGAAGGCTCAGGGCTATAGTAACTATGTCCTCTCTTCACTGTTTCTTTTTGTTGCTGTTTCGTTCCATTTATTTTTGTTGTTGATTAAGGCCCATGAATGAGGGGAACTATGGTATTTGTTTTTCTCAGTCCGACTGACTTAATTCATTTAATACGATAATCTCCTGTCACATCCATTTTTTTTTGCAAACAACACACTTGTATTCTTTGTAGCTGAATAACATTCCCAAACCATAGCATGTACATGTAATGGGATTTTATGCAGCCAACTGCTGCTTCTAAGCCCTACCTAGGCTCTGATGCAGTCCAGAGGCAGGTCCTGCTCTAGGAAACCATCTAATCCCCAAACTCCAATCTATAACTGTGAGCGGACAGAAAGCCCGCAACAAAAATGCAGCATGGTCTCAAGTAACTTGTCAACTTGACAGAAACGAAGATCATCTGGAAAGTGGGGCGGGGGCGGGTTGAAGGGGGGGGGGAGAAGTGTCGCTCAATTAAGATTAAGAAAACTGATGCCTCAATCAAATTGGCCTGGAGGCAAGTCTTTAGGGCATTTTATTGATTAATGATTGATATGGGAGGGCCCAGACTAGTGTAGGTGGTACCACTCCTGGGCATGGGGTCCTAGGTGGTGTAAGAAAGCAAACTGAACAAGCCACGGGGCAGGGGCAGGGGGGAAGGGGGGCGATCCAGTAAACAGCATTGCTCCATGACCTCTACTTTAGTTCCTGCCTTGAGTTCCTACCTTGACTTCCCTTCACGATGAACTGTAAGCTATAAAGTGAAATAAATCCTTTTCATCCCAAGTTGCTTTTGGCCATGGTGTTTATCACAGCAGAAGAAAGCAAACCAGGACACTTGCCCTCGTGGACAGAATGCGTGTGTGATTCTCAATCCTGCCTGGGAAGCAGAATCCCCTAGGGATCTTTGATCTCACTGCAGAGTCTGGATTCAAAACCAATGTCTGAATACATGAGGACAAGATTGAAACTAAGCTCGGAGGAAGAAACTCTCAACCATTAGCATGACTCAGATTCACCTGGGAGGTTTGCTAAGCCCAGGGCTGCTGGGCCCCACCCCTTGACACTTTTAGAGTCCAAGATTTGCATTTTCATCCTGTTTCCATGTCATATTGATGACTCTGGGGACCACATTCTGAACAACTATCATCACTTACGAGAGTTTGGCCTTGATTCCTAGCAATCCCCACAGCCTCTTCCTCAGTTCCCCCTGAACCAAATCACTGGTGAGAAGACAGGAGTGGCCCCCATGATCAGTTATCAGGTCAGTCTCTACCCTGTACTCACTACAGATTAAAAAAAATCTGCTCACAAAGCCTCCAACCTCACCACAGCTAAGCAGAGTCTCTGTCTCTGTGTCTCTGTATGTCTCTGTGTCTGTGTCTGTCTCTGTCTCTCTTTCTCACTCTCTCACACACATACACACCTCAGGCCCCAGGCCTGAAAATATAGTCTTTCCCTCAACACTGAACCCTTCATAACACTGGAGTCTGAAGGGCAGGCCTGGCCCCACAGGGAACAGCAGCCTTTGACCCGTGGGTTTCATCGAGGCTTATCTAAGATAAAGTGTACAGGCCAGGTCAGCAGTCACATCCAAACAGACAAGAGATAAGTGGAATTCAGAAGAGGAGCCTACTGCTGTTCCGTTTACAAGGCTTATCGCGCCTCTGAAGCATTCCTGAGGGTTTTTTTTTTTTTTTTCTGAGTAGGTCCATGACCCCATTGGTTTTCCCAGAATCCATCAAAGGCATTCTTGAAATGGGCAGGGGCTTAGGGGCTGTGCGAAGCTAAAGATGTGGGAAGGAGTCCCGAGGAGTGTTGTAGAAGAAGCAGAACTTCTTGGCTCTTTTCCAAACTTCCAACTCACACTCACAATCAGTGTTATATGTGCCTTGAAGGAAGGCCCCTACTGTCTGTGAAGTGCTCTTCACAGAGTCTCCAATAAAAGCTTTCTATGACTTTTGAAAGTTAAATACTTTTCTGCTTTTATAACAATTCTACCTTTTCTCTGTGGAGTTAAGAAGATGCTTCTGTTGCTGCCCTTGGAGTGTTCTGTTTGTCTCTCCTTTCCTCCCTCCCTCCCTCCCTCCTTCCCTCCCTCCCTCCCTCCCTCTCTCCCTCTCTCCCCTTTTCTCTCTGTGTGGCCCAGGCTGACTACAAACTCTTGGATTCAAGGATCCTCTTGCCTCGAATTCCAAGGCTAGGATCTCAGGGATATAGCACTCTACCCACCTGTAAGGTGCTTGGCAGGGTTATAATTTGACCATCAGTAAAGGATGGAGGAGAGCCTCCTTTTTACAGGAAGTGAGCCAGAGTCCATGGTCTAATCTAATGGGTCTGTGGAACTTGCTGCCCAGGAAAAAAAAAGCCTCATAATTGCTTAGAACTTCATAGCTTACAATCCTACCACATAATTCTCCATAGAGTTTTATAGAAAAGGGATGTCCACAGGGCGGTGGTGGCACACACCTTTAATCCCAGCATTCGGGAAGCAGAAGCAGGCGGATCTCTGTGAGTTCGAGGCCAGCCTGGTCTACAAAGCAAGTTCCAGGACATCCAAGACTGTTACACAGAGAAACTCTGTCTCAAAAACAAAAAACAAACAAACAAAAAAAAAACGAGAGAGAGAGAGAGAGAGAGAGAGAGAGAGAGAGAGAGAGAGAGAGAGAGAGAAGC
>CABHPR010151475.1:43084-54745 GCA_902168415.1 Peromyscus melanophrys | reverse complement strand
ATAATAATAATAATAATAATAATAATAATAATAATAATAATAATAATAACGACATTGGGAATAGGCAAAAAGTGTAAGCACCAGGGAACCAGGGGACTTATAGTAATAAGAAAACAAATACCACTCCCCCTCTGTGCAATGAATGTTACTATTGTCTATGGTGGGAGTGATGAAGTAAGTTATGTCGAATTAAAAGAAATTTCTCGGCCAGAAGTGGTGATGCACATTTGAAATCCCAGTACCCTTGAAGCAGAAGATCAGTGGTTCAAGATCATCCTTGACTTATAGAGAGTTTCAGGCAAACTTGGCTTACATGAGGCCTGTCTCAAACAAAACTTGGCTGTAGCCTCCTTTGCTGGATACTGCTGAAATGGAATCAAGTCAAGGAAAACAACATACCTCTGAGAAGCTCCTGGCACATGGTGCAGCTGTTCATCTTCTCTAAACAATGACATTCTGTCTTGGGACTCTTAAAAAACCTCGTGATGATTGTTCCAAACTCTTAGGACACCAGACATTTCCTTCCTCTTTAAACCTCCTCCTCTTCTTCTTTTTTTTCCAGGCATGGTGGGGGAGGGGGACAAGGTCAAAGTCCTCCGACTTTAGATGGATCAAAATCTTGCCTGATGTGTATTGCAAAAACAAACAGGGAGATTTCACCTTGTGCCCACCATACATCCCCCCGAGTTTCTTCCTGTGTAGTCTCATTTGGAGATGTTCAGCTGGAGTAAGCCCTGGTATTGGGAACCATCCTGCCCTGAACCTAGAACTGTACCTCGAGGTCCCAGTGGTGGTTAGATCATGGGATCAGGATGTCTGACTCTGCTTCCTGACCCTTGACTCATCAGTCCACCACAGGTTTTGTTGCCTAATGGTTATTCTGTATTGACTTCATTTTGGGGAATACAATTTTATTTTTCTCCTAAAACTGTGGCCAAGAGAAGCTTGTGAGACTTAGTTTGCTTTTTGTTGCTCTGATAAAACACTAACGAGAAGGGACTCAGGGGTGGTATTTCATCTTACAGGTTACAGAACCCCCGGGCAAGAAACTCAAAGGCAGGGACCTAGAGGTAGGACCTGAAGCAGAGACTATGAAGGAGTATTTGGCGTAGTTGCTCAGTCAGCTTTCTTATATAGCCCAGGCCTACTTGCCCAGGAATGGCACCGCCCATGGTGGGCTTCATCAATTAGCAATCAAGAAAATATGCCACAGACATGTGTATAGGCCAATCTAAAGGGAAGAAATTCCTCAATTGGGATTCCCTCTTCCCAGGTATGTCTAGGTTTGTGTCAGATTGACGAAAGCCAACCAGCACAAAGATAAGTCCTCAAGTCACCGCACTGTCAAGAAGTGATGTGAGAGAGGGAGAATCCGTCTTCTCCAGGGGTGAGCCCCCTGAGAAGTTGTCCAATTTCAAGTGGTCAGTCCTAAACACACTTACATATGAGCAACATTAAATAGATGAAACAGGTTTTATATGTGTGGTGGTTTGAATAAAATGGACCCCATAGGCTCATACATTTGAATGCTTAGTCATCAGGGAGTGACACCACTTGAGGATTAGGTGTGGCCTTGTTGGATGAAGTGTGTCACACAGGGTAGGATTTGTGGTTTCAAAAGCTCAAGCCAGGCACTGTGTTTCACTCTTCCTGCTGCCTGTGGATCCAGATATAGAAGTCTCAGCTCCTTCTCCAGCATCATATCTTCTGGCATGTGGCCATGCTTCCTGCCATGCTGATAATGGATGAAACCTCTGAAACTGTAAGCAAGCTCCAATTAAATGCTTTCCTTTATAAGGGTTGCCATGGTCATGGTGTCTCTTCACAGCAATAGAGCACTGACTAAGACAACATGTGTATTTAAAAAAAATGAAGAAGTCATGGATCTGAGAGGGAACGGGGCACACAAGGAGGAGGTGGAAATGATGTAAATACAGTACTCATGCACGAAATTCTAAAAAAATAGAAAATAAAAGAGGATGGATTAGTGGCTCAGTGGTTAACTGGCAGCTCTTCCAGAGGACCCAGATTTAATTCCCAGCACCCACGTGGTGGCTCACAACCATCTGTAACTCTAGTCCCAGGAGATCAGAAACCGTCTTCTACCTCTTCGGGCACCAGCACACTCATGATGCACAGACATACATGCAGGCAAAACACTCACATACATAAAATAAAAAATAGTGATAATGATAATAATGCATAAAATAGAACTGATGGATCACATTCTAGTTGTAATCATTTGAGAAAATGCCATGCTGTTTTCCATAACGGCTTTACCTTTTCTCTTTTCCACTACTATACACACGGCACTGGAGACATTACCTCTGAATCCTCACCAATAGTCATTATTTACTGTCATTAAAAAATTTTACAGCAGCCATCATTATAGCTCTGATACGGCATCTCAGTACAGTTTTGATTTTCAGTTCCCTGGTGATCAGTGATATTGAGATTAAATCCTGTGCTTTATTTGTTTATTTGTTTGTTTGTTTTCAAGACAGGGTTTCTCTGTGTATCCCTGGCTGTCCTGGAACTTGCTCTATAGACCAGGCTGGCCTTGAACTCATAGAGACCCTCCTGCCTCTGCCTCCCAAGTGTTAGGATCAAAGGCATGTACCACTATACCCAGCAGGAAATCCTGTGTTTTATGTATCAAATATTTACTTCTAAGACCAGAACTCTGTTTCAAAACCTGGGAGAAAGTGAACATATAATTGGTGTTCTAATTATAACAGAGTTCCTCCTCAGGGTTTTCAGCTCATTTGGTCTTATATTACTGCTGTGGGATGTTCTGTATGTTAAATGTGTTGCTCTGATTGGTTAATAAATAAAACACTGATTGCCAGCAGCCAGGCAGGAAGTATAGGCGGGACAAGGAGAGAGAAGAATTCTGGGAAGTGGAAGGCTGAGGAGAGAGACACTGCCAGCCACCATGAGGAGAAGCATGATGTAAGATATCAGTAAGCCATGAGCCACATGGCAAGATATAGATTTATAGAAATGGGTTAATTTAAGATAGAAGAACTAGATAGCAAGAAGCCTGCCACGGCCATACAGTTTATAAATAATATAAGTCTCTGTGTGTTTACTTGGTTGGGTCTGAGCAACTGTGGGGCTGGCAGGTAAGAGAGATTTGTCCTGACCGTGGGCCAGGCAGGACTGGAGAAAACTCTAGCTACATATTACTATATATGAATCAGTAGAAATGAGCAGTGCTTGGTGGCTCTGATGAGTCACTGTACCTGCCACGTTCATGTATTCCCTTGTTTCTAAGTGAAGGAAATGACAGATCTGACCTAAAGCCTTCCTCTGGCTGTTGGGCTGGGAGGAGATGTCTTAGCTATTTTTCTAGTACCGTGAGACGATACCATGACCAAGGCAACTTATAGAAGAAAACGTTGATTTGTGGCTTACTGTTTCAGAGGCTTAGATCCATGCCTGTCATGGCAGGGAGCACAGCAGCAGGCAGGAAGGAACGGTGCTGGAGCAGTAGTTTAGAGCTCACATCTGGAGATGTGACCACAAAGCAGAGATCGAGAGAGACACTGGGAATGCTCCAGTTTTTTGAAACTTCAAAGCCTACCCCCAGTGACACACATCTTCCAACAAGGTCACCCCTCCTAATCTTTTCCAAAACAGTTCTAACAACTGAGAACCAAGTATTCAAACGTGAGTCTATGGGAGGCCATTCTTATTCAAACCACCACAGTACACTAGAGGGAGCATCTTGGATTATGGGTACAGAAGGACAACAGTGATGCCAGCTTGCTTGGACCTTAGGGGAACAGTGGGAGTAGCAAGTTGGAAGCTTCTTAACACAGTTCAAAGGCAGAGCCATCTTGCTTCATGTTGGATTGAAACTGTAATATGTGACAGGAGGACAGAGCATTTTAAAGACAGTCGTATTTTTGCTAAACTAAAGAAACAAACATGCCTCTATCTATCTGTGTGTGAGGTGGGGGATCTTGCAGGAGTCAGTTTTCTCCTTCCACTAGGAATTGAATCAGTACCTGCCTTTGCCTGCTGAGCCATCTCACTAGCTTTCTACCCTAGGTTGGTCGCAAACTGCTCATGTAGCCAAGGAAGACCTTCAACTTCTGGTCCTCCAGCTCTCCACCTCTTCAGCGCTGAGTGTACCACCACGACAAGTTTATGCAATTGGTTGTTTCAAATCAGTTCTTCCTTCATTTAATTTTTATTTTAATTAATTAACTAACTAATTAATTTGTTTTGTTTTTCGAGACAGGGTTTCTCTGCGTAGCCCTGGCTGTCTTGGAACTTGCTCGGTAGACCAGGCTGGCCTCGAACTCAGAAAGATCTGCCTGCCTCTGCCTCCTGAGCACTGGGATTAAAGGAACGCATCACCATGCCTGGTCTATTTCTTGATATATAATCAAATGTGTTTAAAATAGAGACTTGAATAGATATTTATGTACCCATGCTCATAGTGGCTCAAATTTTCACCCACATACAAAAAACAAACAGGTAAACAAAATGTGTTATGTACACACATGCAATATTATTTCACCTTAAAAAGGACATGAACCTAAGTAAAACATTGATTTGTGGCAGACTTCTCCTGGGGAGACTCAGCATGTGTGCTTGTGTGTGTGCACGCATGTGCACACACACACAGCTGCTCACCCCAGAGAAGGACCCCACAGCAGACCAAAGTAACAATTGCACCAATGCCCAACTTGGTGAAACCAATTAATTTTCCTGGGGTTACTTATAGAAATATGGATGACAGAAGAGCAGAAATTAATCAAAGACAGCTGTATTACTGAAGCCCACCCAAGCACAGGTGACAGCTCATAAAACCTGGGAACCTGGAGCACATTGCACCAACAGGTTGGAGAGAGTCCTTTCCAAGTGACTCAGCTGGCCTAAACCCCTTCCAGGAAACTTGGCTGGTTTCTGTGTCTTCCAGACAGCTGGTCTAGTCTGAGTCTTCTTTGCAGCTTCTTTTGTCTGAGAGTGACTCTCTTGGGGAGGGAGGGGCCTAGGGAGTCTGGTCAGTTTCTGGGACTTCTGGAAGCTATTTTGAGTGAATAAAAGCAAGTTGGGTAGGAAAGCATTTAATTCATTCTATACTTCCAGGTCACAATTCATCATTGAGAGAAGTCAAGTGTTGGCATGTCTCTGGAGCATTATTTTGATTAATAATTGATTTGGGAGGACCCAGCCCACTGTAGGTGGTACCATCCCTAAACTAGTGTCCTGGGCTGTATACAGCTAATCATGAGTTTGTGAATGAGCCAGCAAACAGCATTCAGCCATGGTTTCTGTTTTCAAATTCCTGACTTGAGTTCCTGTCCTAATTCCTGCCTTGACTTCTTTCAGTGATGAATTGTGACCTGGAAGTGTAGAATTCATTAAACCCTTTCCTTCCCAAGTTGCTTGTAGTCATGGTGTTTATCACAGCATCACAAAACAAAATAGGATGATTAGTACTCAAAAATAAAATGAAAACAGAGCTATGGCTCATAAGGATCCACACATCCTTGAGGAGTTACAGGTGATTAGTGGTTACTGGGAGAAGGGAGTCATATTCCTCAGTCGTGTAGGCACTGGTAAGTTGTCCTTGCTCAAGAAGACAACCCCCTACCCATGCTCATGAACACAACATTAATTAAATGCAGTGGGACACAGTGAAAAAACAAAGATAAGAGGTGCTCAAGAGATGGTTTAGTGGTTAAAAGCACTTCCTGTTCTTCCGGCAAACCTCAGTTCAGTTCTCAGTACCAATGCTAGGTTGCTCAGTCTTAGAGTTCTTATTGCTGTGAATATATACCATGACCACAGCAACTCTTATAAAGGAAAACATTTAATTGAGGGGCTTACAGTTAAGAGGTTCAGTTCAAGCCGGGCGGTGGTGGCGCACACCTTTAATCCCAGCACTCAGGGGGCAGAGGCAGGCGGATCTCTGTGAGTTGGAGGCCAGCCTGCGCTACCAAGTGAGTTCCAGGAAGGCGCCAAAGCTATACTGAGAAACCCGGTGGGGGGGGTGGGCGGGAATCAGTAAGAGGTTCAGTCCATTATTGTCATGGTGGGACATGGCAGCATGCAGGCACACATGGTGCTGGAGAAGTAGCTGAGAGTCCTACGTCTTGGGCAGGAAACAGGAAGTGAACTGAGACACTGGGTGGTATCTTCAGTATAGGAGACTTTAAAGCCCACCCCCACAGTGATACATTTCTTCTAACAAGGCCACACCCACTCCAACAAGGCCACATCTCCTAATAATGTCACGGGGCAATCTTCTTTCCAACCAACACACTCACAATCCCCTGTAACTCCACTCCAGGGAATCCAATGCTCTATTCTGCCCTCCTAGGACATCCACATATACATGCATAAACACAGGCATAGACATAGACACACACACACTGAAACAAATCTCTAAAAAATAAGGCAGGAGAGGAACTTGTTTGGAAGAGAAGGTATGTGGTGGGAGGGGTAGCAGATAAGAGTGAATAACATAGGAATATGACCAGAGAGACAGAGAAAGAGAAAGAGAGAGAGAGAGAATTTGTGAAAGAATAAAGTAAAAATAAGAGCAATGATATTATTTTTAATGAAACTGATGCATTTCTCTTTCTCAGAAAGTATTAGCAGAATGCCTAGTCTGGAGTTTTCATGGAAAGACAAGAATTGGTTGGAGATATGGAATAGGCCAGAGCCTTGGAAAAACATGACTATATTATTTTAAGCTCGAAATTCAAAGAAAATAACACTGATCCTCTTATATGTGAAGCTTCAATATTATGAAAACACACTTCAAGAAATTAGGAAAAATGGGGCAGGAGAGATGGCTGAGCAGTTAAGAGCATATACTGCTCTTCCAGAGGACCTGAAGTCAATTCTTAGTATTCATGTCATGTGGCTCACAACCTCCTGTGACTCCAGCTTCAAGGGGATCTGACATCTCTGGCCTCTATGGGCACCTTCACATGTGTACACACATACACACAATTAAAAATAATAAAATAGAGCTGTGTATGGTGTGTTCACCTTTAATCCCAGTACTTGGGAGGCAGAGGCAGGTGGATCTCTGAGTTCGAGGCCAGCCTGGTCTACAGAGCAAGTTTCAGGACAGTCAGGGCTGCACAAAGAAAACCTGTCTCAAAATACCAAAATAATAACAACAATAATCATCATCATCATCATCTTCAAAAAATGTAGGAAAGCTGGGCGGTGGTGGCGCACGCCTATAATCCCAGCACTCGGGAGGCAGAGGCAGGCGGATCTCTGTGAGTTGGAGGCCAGCCTGGGCTACAGAGTGAGTTCCAGGAAAGGCACAAAGCTACACAGAGAAACCCTGTCTCAAAAAACCAAAAAAAAAAAAAAAGTAGGAAAAAACTTAGTATAATCTCCTAACCAAGGTGTGTAAAAAAAAGGGATACAATCCCCAAAGAATGTGAAGATTGGAAAGAATATTTACAAAAAAGAAAGTGAAGAATTAAGAACCTAAGATATAGAAAACAAAATAAAAAATGATTCTGGCCGGCAGTGGTGGCGCACGCCTTTAATCCCAGCACTCGGGAGGCAGAGCCAGGCGGATCTCTGTGAGTTCAAGGCCAGCCTGGGCTACCAAGTGAGTTCCAGGAAAAGGCACAAAGCTACACAGAGAAACCCTGTCTCGAAAAACCAAAAAAAAAAAAAAAGAGATTATTTCCCGAGGTACAGTGGGAAGCCTGTTCACTAGTACCAACTGAAGAATATTTAGCAAGTTTAGATGAGCTATGCACTAGCAACGTTTCCCTCAAACTTTAACGTCAGTGGGCTCACTCAGTTTGGCAGTGGTAAGCCTGCAACAGTTGTTGTTTTTTGTTTGTTTGTTTGTTTGTTTGTTTTGGTTTTTCGAGACAGGGTTTCTCTGTGTAGCTTTGTGCCTTTCGTGGAACTCGCTTTGGAGACCAGGCTGGCCTCGAACTCACAGAGATCTGCCTGCCTCTGCCTCCCGAGTGCTGGGATTAAAGACGTGCACCACCACCGCCCGGCTCGCCTGCAACAGTTTTAAGGGCCTATTTCTTGGTGTTCTGAGATGGGGGGGGTCTCTCTCCATAGACCAGGTTGGTTTAGAACTCACTTTTGTTTTTCTAATGCTGGAGATTGAACTGGGGTTTTTATACATGATAGACAAACATTCTACCACTGACTTATATATACATACATATATGCATGCATACATGTATACAGAAGGGCAAGCAAAGAGGAAGGGGGAGAGAAGTACTGGGTATGAATTTAGGGTCTTGTACATATCAAACTAGCATCCTTCCACCAAGATACGTCCCCAGTGAAGACCACCTTTTTAGTATTTTATTTTTAATTTCTTTATATTTTTAATTTGCATGTGGCATATGCACACATGGTTTCAAGTGTACCAGAGGAGGATGTTTGCTGTCCTGCTCTATCACTGTCTGTCTTGTCCCCTCGAGAGTCTCTAGGCTGGTGGCCCCAGCAATCCTCTGTCTCTGCCTCCTCAGCCCTGGGGTTACAGACATGCATGGCCACACCCAGCTCTTTATGTAGGTGCTAAGGATTTGAACTCAGGTTCTCATGATTGTGCAGCAAGCACTCTAACCCACTGGGCTGTCCCCCCAGCTGCAGAACTACATTTTCAAGTGAACTTTATCAAAGTTGGTTTTACATAAAGTCAGGGTGTTAAGAGGATATGGCAGTCACATAACCTGAAGAGGGAGGGCCCAGGTGAATAGTGTGCCTTTTAAGAGATCTGGGAAGTGGGGCAGACACAAAAAGTAGTTTCAAATGAGTTGCCATGTGAGAGAATTGATTCTCCGCTCAGAGATTAGACTACTTAACAAAGTCAGAGATATAGGAACGAGGGGGAATAAGATGAAAGTAACTTTAATCTTATCTTTATCTGGGTCAGCCCATGGAAAAGAACAAGCTCCACTAGTGTTTTCCATGACCTCAACCACACTTGGTGAGCAAAAATGACAATAAAATCATATATTAAGAGCCCAGAAGACTTCAGGTCTCTGTCATTTTCCCAGTACATTATATATATTTTTCCCCAGTACATAATATGTATGCATATAATCACTATTTTATTTTTATTCATTTTTTATTTATTCTTCTCTCATACAATACATCCCAACTGCAGTTTCCCTCCCTCTACTCCTCCTAGTTCTGCACAACCATTCCCTCTCCCCCAGATCCACTCTTCCTCCCTCTCCCTTCAGAAAAGAGCGGGCCTCCCAGTGATATCAACCAAACATGGCCTAACAAGTTACAACAAGACTAGGCACAAACCCTCATATCAAGGCTGGATGAGGCAACCCTGGAGGAAGAAAAGGGTCCCAAGAGCAGGCAAAAGAGTCAGAGACACCCCCACTCCCACTGTTAAGAGTCCCATAAAAACCCCAAGCTACACAACCGTAGCATATATGCAGTGAACTAGTGCAGACCCATGCAGGCTCCCTGATTGTCACTTCAATTACTGTGAGCCCCTGTGAGCGCTGGTTAGTTGATTCTGTGGGCCATGTTCTCCTGGTGTCTTAAACCCCTCTGGCTTCTACAACCCCCTCCCCCACCTCTTCTGCTGGCTTCCCAAGCTCCACCTAATGTTTCGCTGTGGATCTCTGTATCTGCTCCCATCAGCTGCCAGAGGAAGCCTCTCTGATGACGATCCCTAGTATATATTTTATTATTCTGCCATGTCAAAGGATAAGATTGTGAGTTCCTCATTTCTCAGCTCACTTCCCTGTTCCCTGGCTATTCTCAAGGTTAAAAGTCTGTATCTAACGGTGAGAAGCAGACCCTGATGGGCAGGCACTTGGACTGGCCAGAAGAAGGGAGCTTCTAAAGGTCACTTTCACACAGCCCCTGGGGATGGTGACCTTGGAGCAACAAGCAGGAAGGCCAATACATCCAAGAGCAGCCTGCTGCAAAAGCATCCATCTGCTGATAAGCAAGTATAGTGGAGATGACAGGTTAAGCCTGTAGCTGGAGCAAATACGACTTTCTTCCCACGAAGCTTTGACAGGAAGTTCTGTGACTCATGGTATACTCATCTCAACCATGTCTCCTGCACATCCCCAAAGCACAGATAAAGGATATTGATTCTGAATCTGCACCTCTACAACTTGCTGGCTGCCTGGTTTGTTTCCTTCAGAAGAGTTGGCTTGTACTTAAAAGCATAGTTCCTTTTCAAATATTTTTGTGGACAGAGTTGGGTTTTTATGGTGCTGGGGATCAAACTATAGGCCTTATCCTATTAAGTGTGTGCTCTTCCTTAGCTACATTCCCCACCCCCAATTGTGCTACTTTCCTAAAGCAAAAGCTGCAGCTAACCAAGCCAATGCCTTTCAAGGAGGGTGATGCTCTGTGGGTGAGGACTGTCTCTGGAGTGAAAAAAATTAGTGGCTGCTAAATTTTACTACCTCAGTCACTCAGCCACAGGGAAAAAGCACTTCTGCTGAGCTTTGGTTGTGTGTAAAAGAAAAACCTCAAAGGACACTTATCTTAGTTAGGGTTTTGATTGCTGTGAAGAGATACCATGATCTCGGCAACTTGGATAAAAGAAAACATTTAACTGGGGCTGGCTTACAGTTTAGATGTATAGCCCATTTTTTTGTCATGGCAGGAAGCATGGCAACACACAGGCAGACATGGTGCTGGAGAGGAAGCTGACAGTTCTACATCTGAATCCACAGGCAGCAAGCAGAGACCGCCATACTGGCTCTGTGTTGTTTTAACTTTGGCACAGCAACTGCAAGTCAGAAGTTACCAGCCTGCTTCTCTAGCAGTGGCCTCACTGCTTAGGCTGCAGTTGGGTGAGAATTCTGCTCCTGCAGGCATCAGCCCTTTCGCTGTTGCTAAAGGTAGCTTTAACTAAATCTCTATCATTCTAATTATGAATAAGACTCAAGAGTCAAAGGCTGGGGTGAAAACCTGCGAGCTCAGAGAAGCTGAGTAGCAACTAGCTAACTTTCTCTCCTTGCTAGCCTCCACAGAAGACCCATGCTTCTACTCTGCCAAGCCAGAAAAGTCTGTGCCACTCCAAACCCCACCCTACTACTTCCTGTCTCTCTATCTCTCCTGGATGCCCTCTGAGGCTCTCTGATTACTTTCTCTCAACTAGTTGCTAATGCACCCTCCTGACCCAAGGTTAATTTTATTTAATTACACAAATGCAGGACATCCCACAGCAGATTTCATTTAGGAAAAGAAAAACAACAAAAAAGCATCACTTATTTAAATGCCACATTGAAATATGAAAATCTTCCAATGGAAGCATTTTTCTCCTCCATTTTGTCTCTCTTGAGATTGGTTTTCTTTCCTTCACAGAAATGTGTGTGCTTAAGCTGCTCTGAGGCCAGGGTGCTAAGGAGAAATGTGACAGGCACTGTCTCTCCAGCTGCTGTGGGTGACTGAGGGAGAAGGGAAAATGGCGCCTTCATCACAGGTCTGCACTTGCACATGATCTGGCCTTAACACAGTCTGTCAGAGGGGCTTTAGCAGTGGCTGATGAGCTGTGGGCCCAGGTGCCACCTACACCAGGGTGAGCCAGTGGTCAGCGACAACGCATGAAATCCACCTTGGTGCTCCAGGCAAGTCACTGACTTTCCCAGGATAGATAGATAGATAGATAGATAGATAGATAGATAGATAGATAGATAGATAGATAGA
>CABHPR010151475.1:0-43074 GCA_902168415.1 Peromyscus melanophrys | reverse complement strand
AGATAGATAGATAGATAGATAGATAGATAGATAGATAGATAGATAGACAGACAGATAGGTAGATAGATAGATAGACAGGTAGGTAGTTAGATAAATCACTGTGGAGATGTTGCTTCACTTCTGCTTTTCAAATCTCTTGCAAAATGAGTTTTGTGGCTAATACTGACATACAGTGGGACATAATTCTATGAACTATAGTTCCTGTTTACCAAAGCTGGTGCAGTAAAACGTCATCACAAGTGTGAACTGAGAAACTTGGTTTCCTTTAGTTATAAACTGCAGATTACTTGGATTATGCAGGGGAGGGGGACAGAAGTATTATGGCAGCCAAGCTCGATGGCTCATGCTTCTAATTGAAGCTGCTCGGAATTCACTGATACACAAATCACCTGGGATTCTGTTAACTGAAACAGGAGGATCTCAAGTTTAGGTGATCCTCAGAACAAAAATGATGAAGGGTCAGCGACGTAGCTCAGTGGCCCTGGAATCAATCCTCAGCACCACAAAGAAAAGTATTAAAGGCAAATAAATCTCATCCATTTAAATTGGGGAAAATGTTAGGTTTTTTTTTAAGTGTGTACGGGTGTTTTGTCTGCATGATGTCTGTATACCATGTGCATGCCTGGTCCTCTGCAAGAGTAACAGGCGCTCTTAACGGGAGAGTCAACTCTCCAGCCCCACTCCAAATGTATTTTTGGAATACCCACTGTGGTGGCTCGAAATGTCCCCCATAGGCTCACATACTGAATTTGTATTCTATATATCTCACAATTTGAATTGTATATATACAGTTGCTTTTTGACATCTCCTCTGGGATACCTATGGATATATCACAAGTATAGCCAAAAGTGAACATTTCTCCTTTCTTTCTTTCTCGTCTGCCCCCAAATCCAAACCATTCGACCTACAGTCTTCCCCATTTTAGTAAATGGTAACCCCAGCCTTGTTTGTTTGTTGAGACAAGGTCTCACTATATATTGCCCAGGCTGGCCTTGAACTTCCTGGGTCAAGCAACCACTTCTGCTAGTAGCTGAGCCTACAGGTGTGTCCCACCACACCCAATTAACCACCACCTTTTCTTTTCGTGACAGGGTCTCTCTATGTAGCCATGGCTATCTTAGAACTCACTATAGAGACCAGGCTGGCTTTGAACTCACAAAGATCAGCCTGCCTCTGCCTCCCAAATGCTGGGATTAAAGGCAAGAGCCACCATGCCTGGCCACAGCCTTCTTAATACACCAAAAACCATGGAGTTGTCCTTGACTCTTCTCTCTCCTACTTTATAATCCAATCAGGGACCAGAACCACGTCCAGTGCTGCCGCCCCATTTGAGCTGCCTCCAGGGCATGATTATTGCTGTGGCCTCTGGAGTAAGCCTGACAGGTAAAGTAACAAGGCATCCAGTTCAACTTGAATTTCTGATAAACAGCAGAAATCTTTTAAAGTATGTGCCCCATATAGTATCATCCTCCTCTAGTGGTCCTCTCCTGTGTCTCCTCACGGCAAACTCCCACTTACTTCAAGGATTTTCTCAAATGCCAGACTTTCAGTGGGTTCCACAGGTTCAGTCTGTGAACATCTCAAATAGTAACTAAAGTATTCCGTGTCCCCTTCTCTGTTCATTTTTCCCCATGGTGGTTGCTAGAGTTTGTTCCTAAAATGTTCTCCAAGGCAGAGCTTTCTGCCCAAGCACTACCAAGCTGGACAAAGAGCAGCTGGGGGCTTACAAAGACCACCAGAATAACCGGAATTGTGGGGACTTTTTGACAGCTATTCCCTGATTGGCAGGGCGCAGTAAGATAATCAGCCCATCAGTGTTCCTCAAAAATTGGACAGTTCTGGGGCTTCAGAGCACCCTGCAGGCAGAAGGGATGCCTCAGCCCTGCCTCGGCCTCCGAAACTCCATGTCTCAGATTCAGACAAGAATTCTGAGGCAGTTTGCAGGCTCCAGATGTGGCAGCCACCCACCATTTCAGATCAGCGGCTGTGGAAGTCTGTGGCCTGCAGACTTGCTATGCAAAGATAGCTCTCGATTGGCATCTCAGTGCCTTCAGAGCTTTGAGGGGCAACACTTCTCTGAGCTGTACCAGCTCTCACCCAGCAACCCTTGCATTAGAGTTCAGATTTGCTCATTTAAACCCCACATGACAATCAGTTTGAACTTGTTACCTGTTTAATGGTTGTAATCCTATCCCGACAGTAAGAGCTCCCACTTATTCTGTACCAAGCAAGTGGAGTGTCCATCCACTCCATTCTGGAAGGAGAGTGGCAAAGAGCCCAGACGAGCAGAAAAGATGGTTTCCACTCAGCACAGGGTGACCTCTGCCTTTCTGTCTACTCCCCCTCCATAAGATGAACAGATCCCCTCCACATATTTTATCACAGTGACGGAAAACTAATACACATCATTATCATCTATCATAGTAAATATTTTGTTTATCATTTGTCTTACTACACCAGAATCTAAGACCCCTGGGGGCAATGCTTTGGTTTTTGTTTTTAATGTTTTGTGCTCTAATGTATGATTAACATTTGGAACAGTGCCTCTTACACAACGACATCCAATATTTATTCAATGAATGAAAGAATAAAGAACCTTCATTTTAACAAATATCTGGGCAAATTTTAAATGTAAATTCTACCCAGAACTCATAGGAGAATGGGAGAAAGACAAATAGCTACTACTGAAGGTGGGTCCTTGACAGATTTATAAGTATTTCCAATTCATCCCAAGACACAGAGTTGGTGTTGTAATGTACTAACTGCTTTTTAGTGGGTGTCTTCTTTTGGAGAAAGGAGGAGGGTATTAAGCATCTTAAGATCTGGTCCTCCTGTTTTGACCTCCTGGCTGTTAAAATTCATGCTTACACAAGTCATCTGGGACTCTGTCAACAGGCAGGTTCTGGTTTATTCAGTCTGGGGTGGGGCTTGAGAAGTTGAATTTCTCACAAGCTCCCAGGTGATGCTAGCACCTGGGTCCGCCCTGAGAGTAGCAAAACTTAAAGGATTTCTTAAAATTATTCTTGTGTGTGTGTTTTGCATACATGCTACAGCATTCACATAGAGGTCAGGGGACAAAATTGGAGTAGGTTTCTCTTTCCACCTGTATGTGGGCTCCAAGAATAAAAACTCAGGTCATGAGGCTTGGGCAGCAAGTGCCTTTACCCATTGAGCTACCTGACATGCCGAGGAGGAGGAGGAGCCCAAATGTAACCAGTGCTGTTAGATCATACATCTCTAGTTGCCTTTATTTCTCCCTGAAGTCAGGCCATGCCCCTTGCAAATCTCTCCAGGGAGTTGACATGAAGGTGTGCTAGAACTCCTAAGTTCTCACAGAGTTGACTTTTCTCAGATTTGCTCATGGCTACAAGGCCTGGCCAACTTTCCCTACTGCTCAGACAAGACCCAAGACAGACCTGAATTGTAGCTAGATTTTATCCATGATTTCCTGACTTCTAGCATGAAGTCAGGGTTAGCTAGCATGGAACTGAACTGCTCACCGACCATGAAAACCCGCTAAGAGCACGAAATGCTCCTTTGCTCTCTGGAATCAGAACTGCTTTCTCTCTTCAAGACCCCATGGTGCTGCCACCCGTGGTGGTGGCGCACGCCTTCAATCCCAGCACTCAGGAGGCAGAGGCAGGCGGATTTCTGTGAGTTCGAGTCCAGCCTGGTCTACAGAGCGAGTTCCAGGAAAGGCACAAAGCTACACAGAGAAACCCTGTATTGAACCCCCCCCAAAAAAAACCATTATGATCTTAAATATAGAAATGTGCTCTGCTACAGTTCAATGTGGCAGTGTTATTTTAGTGCAACTGGCACATACATGAAGAGCAAAAATTATGGAGGAAAAGGGAAGGCTAACAATGTTAAATTTAACCACCCAAAAGTGTATGACTGCTGTTGGGAGTATGTGGGGCAAGGAGACTGGTATTTTGGTGCCCCTTAAATCACACTATAGGAAGGTTTCTTAAAGGCAAGGGAAGCTCTTTGTGATGTACGGAATTAACAACTCTAATAGCTCCATACCAACAAAGGACCTACACGCCCAAGTGGCATGGTCAGTTTCTCTTTCCTTGTGCTCAAGCCAAGGAAGTAACAGAAACCACTGTGTTTTTGCAATACCCTTTCCAGTGAGTCTGTCTTCGAGAAGTCTACACCCACACTCTAGGGTGTGCCTTACTTTCTTCTGGAGTGCCTCTCTTTCTCATAACTCTCATGCTTAAAATCTATTTTAAATTATCTTTAATAAACACCAACTCCGCCTCATAAAAGAGGCACATCACTTCCATTCTCGGTAAGCCTCACAACTCCACAAGGTCGACAGTATTGTTCTCACTTTGTACTTGAGGGAACTGTCAGGCCACGTCAAGGAACTTGACCATGGTTACCATGGTAGGCCGAGCTCTGGACCCCAAAGAGGTCCTAATCCCCAGCAGCTATGACTTTGGTACCTTTGGTAGAAAAGAGATTTTGCAGCTATGATTAAATTGAAGATCTGGGCCTGGGGGAATCACCCTGGATAATCTGTGTGGACCCAAAGCAATCTCACAAGTCATTGGAAGAGGAGTCAGAAAGTTAGAGATAACAGTATAAAATATGGCTGTGGGAATAGAAGATGGATCAGTACAGTGATGGAGCCATGGACCAAGGAGCGCAGGCAGCTTTTGGAAGCCAAAATCCAAGACACTTTCAGAGCCTCTCAAGGGAGCACAACTTTACTTTACTAACGGGTTTTATCCCTGTCACCCTTTTTGGACTTTGGATCTCCTAGATTGTAAGATAGTAACTATATCAAGACAAGATCTCATGCTATAGCCCAAGCTGGCTTATAACTTAGTATGTAACTCCAGCTACTCAAACATGACAGTTCTGCCTCTGCCTCTTGAGTGCTGTAATAACAGGTGTGAGCCACCATGTCATTCCCAGCTAGATCATCGGACATACCAGCCCCAAATAATTTCTTCTACATGCATGGCCTGCTTGTCGTTTCAGTAGTTACAGTCATCTGGAGTGAAGAGCATGCTTTTTAAATGAATTGCAAACACCTCTGGCAAGGTCTAAAAGTCACTGGTCCTTTAGAATGGATTGAGTTAACCTCAGCTTTTCTGTTATACTTGATTATACTTGGCAATGAAGAAACTCAGAGTTTTGATTGGGTGAGGACAGCACTTCAGTTTACAGATCAGAAGTTTACAGATTCAGTTTACAGAAATCAGCCTTGGATTTCTGAGGGGCACAGAGGGTGATGACAATTAAAACTGTGAAGCCACCTGAGTACAACAGGTCCAAAATGCCAAAGGCTGCTCAGTTGATCTCAAACTTCTCCCAGGAGATACCTACTGCACAGAAATGGTCATTTTTTCAGCTGCTTGTGACTACTGCTGCTGTTATCTAGCTCTTTGATTCTGGCCAAGAGCCTTCCCTTTCAGTCAGTACATGCCTTTACATGCAGAGGCAGGTGGATCTCTGTGGGTTCAAGGCTAAGCATGGAGAGTTCTGGGCCAGCCAAGGCTACATAATCGAGAGGCCTGTCTCCAAACAAACAAACAAACAAACAAAGGCACTTTCCCTTCTGTAACTCCCTTGCAATCCACAATCCATGTCCACAAATGGAGAGAAAGACACACAGCAAGGCTGGTAGGTCCTCGTCAAAGTAGAGAGCCAACTCTTCTTCTCAGTCTCTATCCTCGTTCTATGAGGACCTTTGAGTCTTAACCTAGCATTTCCAGCACAAAGGCTCCTTCATTTTGGGAAATCTAGAAGATTTTTGCAACCTCCCTGACCGAACTGCTGCTCTCACAGCACAGCCTTCTCAATCAGGTAGAAAAGGGATGGGAAATGAGAACATAAGAGTAAAATCCCACTGGTGGTGGTGGTGGTGGTGGTGGTGGTGGTGGTGGTGGTGGTGGTGGTGGTGCACGCCTTTAATCCCAGCACTTAGGAGGCAGAGGCAGGCGGATCTCCAAGTTTGAGGCCAGCCTGATCTAAAGTGAGTTCTAGGCAGCCAGTGCTGTTACACAGAGAAACCCTGTCTTGAAAAAAAAAAGAGTAAAATCCTGAGATGTCCATCCTGCTGGCCAGCTTCCCTTTTCTGACTTAATTATCTCATGTATTTGATGTGAATGGCAGAAATCATCTCTCACAAGTGAGTTTTTCAAAAAACCTTTTAAATTCAAGGGCATGAAGGGTATGGGAATGGATGTTAGGTGGTGTTGAATACTGTCCTCCAAGCATGGCAGCTGTGACTACTGCAAAGAATCTCAAGATCTGGCCAGTCATTCCATCAAGAAGGGTGGGGCGTGTCCTTAGACCCTCAGCTTATATTTCAGCCATTGGCTCCTGCACCTCCCTCCGAGCTGCACATGATTCTGCCCAGCTGCACATAGTGTCAGGAGGTGATAGAGCAGCTGTGCTCTGAGACTTTAATTAGTGAAGCTGTTTTGGGGTCACCTATATGCCTGTAAGTAAGCCCAGTAAACTCACTGGTTCAGCAAGCTTGGGTGCACTCATTACTTTGGTCTGTTCTCAGTGCCCTATCGGGGATGAGTAGACATTTACTCATATCTCCCCAGGAAATGTCCATGCAGTAAATTGGATCTTCATGCCACTTAGGACTCCCCCAATGAAGAAAAGCTCACTTAGGATAGACATCATATCCAGAATTTCTTAGACATCACAAAGAATAGGCCGTGATATTCATGTTTCTCACTAAGTAACAGTGGCAGATGAGTGGGATCTGAAGGACACTAGACTTTGTCCTCCTAGTGAATAGTAGCGCTGCCACCTCTGATCTTAGCACACCATGGATTTACAGTTGAAACAATATCCAAAGAACCACAAAGAACACGAGGGTGGTGTGGAACTGCTGGGAGAGGGAGCCGGCTGATTTAACATAGTGACACTTGACACCATTGTTTTTCTACAACACTATAATTATAAAGTTGAAGGCACATCTTCGGCAGAATATCAATTACATGCGCATGGGAAAAAACAAACTAGACTACAGCAAACAAATATTGCACAAAGTTGTCCGCTCCTGTTTTGGATACTAACCAAAGTTTTACAATACGTGGTTAAACATTTCTTTAAAAACACAGGGTTGAGACACCTGGTTCTGGCTACAAAAGGCATTTATTATCAATGTCATTAAAAAGCTCATGTGATTGAGAAATAAGACTTCATGCTTTTTGTTTTATCTGGTTACTCATACCAGACCAAGGGACTTAAGAAAGTCAGTTTAAAAGTTGGCAATGATTTGGTATAGATCTGTATTTTTATATTTGGTAAAGAAATTGTTTTTTAAATATAGAAAACAAAATAATCCAAAGGAGTGATGTCAGGAATGTATGTTTTTTAAAAAGGAATAACCTGTAACCAGATGTCTCATCCAAAGAAAATAACATACAGTAGAATAAATATTAAGAAAAATAATTTTAAAACAGAATCTACAAGTAATGGAAAAATCCTCTACTACATCTTTTTGATTTTAAGCTGTGTACAGAAAAGATATGCACACTCACATTTTTGGAAACATCTTGTCTATAGTGCTATTTCAAACATTCTGTATATCTGAATGAAGAATAATTTTTAAAAAATTAAAGCATAATATAAAATTATTTGTTCATAAGGCATCAAATTTAACTTGCTAAAATGTTGATACTAAAATAGGAAAAGCAACATTTCTACTTCACACCAACAACTATACTTTTAAAACTACAATAGTAAATTCTCTAGTTGTGTTTTAATCTTTAAATTCAAAAGGCATCTTTGGATACTGAAGTTAAAGGTGCCCCCTAGCTGAGTCTGCATCAGCACTGGACAACAAAATGTCCACAATGCCTTCTGACAGAGAGAATGGTTGCTGGGTGAGTACAGAAGAGCGGCAAAGAAAGGGTAAAGAACCTCACAACAGATGTAAATAGAAACCCACTTTCTTTCTGTGTGCTCTCTCTGTGTGTATGATGTGTGTATATACATACATGTGAACACTCACTCACAAAACCTGTTCTCAACAGTAACTCATTACCCAAAGTGGGTGGCCAACTGAAGGCAATGTGCTTGATTCCCCTCTCTAAACGAACCCGCTCTCCTAGGAATAGAGCTTCTCTCAAAGACATTTTTCTCTGGTAGTGAGAACTGAAATGCTATTCGCACTGTCCTGTAGCATTATGCGGAGGCAAGAGGAGGACTCAATAACACATGCATAAGAGAAGGAGTAACTGGCTGAGAGCTGGGGGGCTTCTATTCTCGATTGGGGTCCAGAGCAAGAAAAATCTACTGTACATCTCTAGTATTAGCTGTTTCTTCTAGGAGTCAATGAGTTATGTTATGATGGGCCTCTAGAATTAAGAAACAAATATTCAAACTCAAACTCTCAAGATGGCATAGGATTGGTCTACAATAGTTTAAACATAATAAAACAGGCTTGCCTTTCTAGATTACTAGCACCTTCATCAAAAGTCTCTCTCTGGCAGCTGGACAGAAGTTAGGTCTTTTCCAAATCTAGAAGGATAGCACTGAAGAGTGTAAACATGTAGGTGTGTGAAGGAAGAAGAGAGAAAAGAGGTGGAGTGGGGAAACTGTTCTCCATTTCACTTTAAACTCTGCTCCATAAAAAGGACTTTTTATTCAATAGTGACCTAGAAAGGAGCAATGAACATTCGGGGCAGAAACCATGTATCACAGGCATTGTGCTATTGGCTTAAAGCATGGCATGCAAATGAAAGAGCAGGAGTTTGTTTACAAGCACGAATGTTCTGAACAAGAACGAATTAATTGACCATAACAGGTCATGAATCAGGGATTTTCTTATTTCTATATTCCAGTTTGCTGTGTACTTTGATAAAACCAGCTTTGTATGATAGTATTATAAAATCATTGTGATAAATTATCTAAAACATAAGAGGTAACTAAATTTTTGTTAAATTATAATATACCAGCCAAGTGACTGTATCCTAAAAGAAGAATTTAGTGAACTCAGGTACTTTGATATGGCCCATATGTGTTAAAATAATAGTGTTAATCTTTGACGGATTTTTCAGTGAAAGAGGCTCACATGTGAAGTTTCTAGACGGGGACTGATGGATAGGCTCCACTCTGAACAAAGCTGGCCTCAGCAGAGGAGAACTGAAAGCGAGCACAGAGCTGGGAAACTGAGGGAAGAATGTGAGATTTAAGACAACAGCGGAGAAACAGAAGGGTAGGAACTCTGCACGCCTTAAGGTCTTCGGAGTGACACAGTGAATAAGAGAAGATGTCAGAAAAACTGTCAGTTACAAAATGGTTTGAGACAGAGTCTTAGTGTATATAGCCCAGGATGGCTTTGAACTTGCAGTCCTCCTGCCTCACTCCCAGTGATTACGGTCAGTTATTTTTAGTCAAGGAAAACCCACCTAAACCTGGCTCACTTGAAAGCTGACAAAGGCCATCCTGGAGGCTCTCAGAACTACAGGACAAGGATGCAAGTGTTATGAGGTGAAAGCAAACCCACAATAAATAAGGCACATCCATTTTGAAACAGTTGCAACTGTTTTCCTTCTAAACTAGATGCTTTGTACAGTGCTTTGAAAGCCAGTGCTCCCCAGTGGGGCAAGGATACAGGCTCAGGAATATCCTCAGGTTCATGCTCTCAAACTTCACATTTTTAATCACCCTGTCTTTGGGCACTTCTTTTGGTCAAATAATGATTTGCCATCCTAGCAGCAGGTCAGCAATCTCTAACTGTATGTAGAGTTTGTTCTAAACTCGCTGCTCTACTCTCTGTCCCTAGTAAAACAAAAACTGCTGGGAATTTGTTTTGGATAATGCCAGGTTCAGAGTTCCTGCCCTGAGGAAGATACTTTTGCCATCAACACAACTCAGGTAGAATCCTGCACATAAGAGCATGAGACTGACATGAGATCCTTCCATGACAGCGTAAGTGCTGTGTCAGTGCACATGAACTTCAGCTAGCAGCACCCCCGAGGCCTTTTACAGAGTGGTGTCATCATCTTCCCGGAAGTCTCCCACCAGAAGCGAGTGCTTGTCAGGTTCACTAGTAACAACGCTGTTCAGGGAGCGTTTGTCAGACAGCAGTGAGTTTATGGATGCTCTGCTGTAATTGACAATCCGGTCCAGCAAGCCCAGTCTTGGAGAACTTCTGGAGGCATCATCTATTCCAACGTGAACACTGATTTCTGAGGGACTCCTCTGTCCTGTGTGGCTTCGGGTACGTAACTCATAATTGTCATAAGTTGGTTTCCTGTAACTGGACATAAGTTTAAAGCAACCAAATGTTAACTAGATGCTTGTTGTGTGCACAAAGAAAAGGAGATTTGCCCAGCATGAGATATGCAAAGGTGGCTACTGCTAAGAAAGTTGCTTGAAATTGACTTCATGGTGTCACATAAACCGAACTCCCTTTTCTCAAAGCTAGTATATGATACTTCACCCCTTTCTGGGCTTATGTCTGTAATACATCCACCACATAAAATGACAACTACTTAGCTTTTTCTTATTGTTTTGAGACAGGGTCTTTACTATGTAGCTTAGCCTGGAAAAATTGATTCTCTCGCCCCTTTCTCTGAGTGCTGAGAATACAAGTGTGTACCACCACATACACAATATTTATTAATTATTACCTAATAATTCTTAAGAATTGTTTAAGAGTCTGGCAAGATGACTCAGCAGATAAAATGATTGCTGTACAAGAATGAGAACCTGAGTTAGGATCCCCAGCACCCACATAAAAGTTGGGTGTGATGGCCTGCACCTATGATCCTAGTGCTAGGGAGGTAAAGCAGGAAGAACATGGGGACTTGTTTCCAGTCTAGCTGAACTGCTGAACCCTAGGTTCAGTCAGAGACTCTGCCTTAAAATATAATGTAAAGAAAAACAGAAGATACCCCATGTCAACCTCTGACCTCCTCCACACACGTGCACACATGTACATTCTTACATGCACACACACACACACACACACACACACACACACACACACACTTGGATATACCCCATCAATACAAGAATCAAACATACTAAGAAACACTGGATGTTAGAATATGAGCAAGTCATCATACTCACAGTTTGAGGAAAAGGGAAGAAAGTACTACAGAAACAGATGAAGCAGCCATTGCTGCGGATCCCATCCATGGTTGCAAGACCAAACCAATGGGCAGAAAAACTCCTGCAAACAAGTTGGGATCAGAGTAGGCAGTACTAAATGAATTACCAACACATTTCTCACACATGCACAATTTATTTTCTTATTTCTTCAGCATTTTACCCTCTTGGTTGTGGAGATTTGTGTTGCTGTCAATCTTTCCTTAGTAGAGTGCTGGCATGAATATTCTTGTCCATATTTACTCATGTTTAAGAATTTCCCTAGGGTGCATCCCAGGGGAGAAACAGCTGCATCCTGACAGCTGTAGGTGGACAGTCTTTGGTTCTCTAGTGTACCGGAGCTCATACTCTACTAATTCACACACACGTGCTTTTTCTTTTCTTTTTTCTGCATATTTTCCTTTTTTGAGATAGGGTTTCACTATGAAGCCCTAGCTGGCCTCAAACTCACAGAGAACTGTATAAGTGCTGTCTCCCAAATGTTGGGATTAAATTAGGCATGCAGTATCATACCTGGCCCAACATTTTTGTTTTCAGTTAAAAATTTAGATCTATTTGTCTGTCAGTCTATCTGCCCATCTATCAATTTATGTTTTTTGAAACAATGTCTTGCTATGGTAGCTCTGACAACTGGAACATGCTATGTAGCCCAGGCTAGCCTTAAACTTGCTGCTATCCTCTTGCCTTTGCCTCCCAAATGCTGGGATTACAGATTTGAGCTACCATATCGAAACACATTTGGTTTCAATAGATTTATTTGTTTGTTTATTTATTGTTTTTTTGAGACAGGGTTTCTCTGTGTAGCCTTAGATGTGCTGGAACTTACTCTGTCGACCAGGTTGGCCTAAAACTTACAGAGATCCATCTGCCTCTATCTCCTGAGTGCTGGGATTAAAGGCGTGCACCACCACTGCTCATCCTTTTATTTTTAGTTTTGTATCAAAGCCTCCCCCCACACCCCCCCAGACAGGGCTTCTCTGTATAGTTTTGCAACTTTCCTGGAACTCACTCTGTAGCCCAGGCTGGCCTTGAACTCACAGAGATCTACCTGCCTCTGCCTCCCAAATGCTGGGATTAAAGGCATGAGCCACCACTGCCCTGCTTATTTTTAATTGTGTGTGTGTGTGTGTGTGTGTGTGTGTGTGTGTGTGTGTGTGTGTGTGTAGGCACAGATTTTCTGTACCATTTTTTCAATTTTTACCTATGTGTGAAAAATTTCAAATTATAACATTGCAGGGAAATTTTTTTTTTTCGAGACAGGGTTTCTCTGTGTAGCTTTGCACCTTTCCTGGAACTTACTCTATAGCCCAGGCTGGCCTCAAACTCACAAAGATCTGCCTGGCTCTGCCTCCTGAGTGCTGGGATTAAAGGCGTGTGCCACCACCACCCGGCTGAAAATTTTTTTTAAATATCAAAAATTTTATAAATTCTTAAGCTGTAATGAACTTTGTTGAACATTACCAGTTTTAACATCACCTCTCACCAAATTAACAGAGTATATGCAAAAACTGAGGTCAAAACTAAATCTAATTCTTCTAATATGATAGGTGTCTAATGACTTTAACCACAAAAGTGCAAACTGTTTAAAAGTCACATACCAGCAGCAATGGGAATTCCAACCAGATTATAAATTAGAGCAAAGACAAAATTGATTCGAATCCTCTTGACTGTCTTCCTTGACAAGTCAATACTTGCCACAACATCCAGAAGGTCATTCTGAGAAGAGAGAGATGGGTGATATTGTGAGACTCTAACTTCACTAGGACCTTCTCTACTTGTCACTGTGTACAATGGGGATTACATCTGCCTTGGGATACAACGTGAATTCAGTACAAACTGCAGATACTGCTAAGCCCTGAGTCAAGTCTGGAGGAGGATTGTGTGCTAGTATAAGGACTGAACATTTACAGAACATGCAGGGTCACTACACAGTGTGCCTTACAGCACTACCACTGACCATGTCAGCAATGTCCCCCTCCTCAGATTTCAGACACAGGAAGGACCTACTCTAGAGTGTAAGTACTGCCCACTCCAGGACTTACCCTTATCAAAACCACATCAGCTGCTTCAATGGCTACGTCTGTGCCTGTGCCGATGGCAATTCCAACATTTGCCATAGCCAGAGCTGGAGAATCGTTGATCCCATCTCCTACCATTGCTACCCGTTTTCCCTCCTCTTGAAGCTGTTTCACCTTAGCAACCTTATGGGAAGGCAGAACTTCAGCAAACACCTTAGTAATGCCGACCTATG
Source organism: Peromyscus melanophrys (assembly GCA_902168415.1). Classification (NCBI taxonomy): domain Eukaryota; kingdom Metazoa; phylum Chordata; class Mammalia; order Rodentia; family Cricetidae; genus Peromyscus; species Peromyscus melanophrys. Next base: position 29,720 of record CABHPR010151475.1, on the reverse strand, counting down.
TGAAGAAAATCGACTCATTTCAGGAAGCAATACTGAGCACTATACACAAAGATGAGCTTAGAATAATGAGCCATCATTTTTAACCTGCCAGATGTTTACATTTAAAAGACTGAAAATATCCATTGATAATGTGGAGAAGTGAGCATTTTTTTTAATACTTATTTATTTTTAATGTTTTCCCTGTGTGTTTGCAAGCATATACATGTGCCTGGTGTTCACAGAGGTCAGAAGAGGGTACTGGAGCCCTGAATTTGGAGTTAAAGATGGTTGTAAGAAAAAAAAAGATGGCCGGGCGGTGGTGGCGCACGCCTTTAATCCCAGCACTCGGGAGGCAGAGCCAGGCGGATCTCTGTGAGTTCGAGGCCAGCCTGGGCTACCAAGTGAGCTCCAGGAAAGGCGCAAAGCTACACAGAGAAACCCTGTCTCGAAAAACCAAAAAAAAAAAAAAGAAAAAAGAAAAAAAAAAGATGGTTGTGAACCACCGATAGCTATTAGGAACCAAACCTAGGTCCTCTGCAAGAGCAGCTAGTTCTCTAAATGGCTGAGCCATATCTACAGCCAATAAGCAATGTTGTGTACTGTTTGTATGTACAGAATGACACTGTCTTCAGGGGCAGAGCATTCATCAAAGTGTGCACATCATCTGCTCTGGAAAATCAACTTTTAACTATATCTGGACAGACTCTTTCATGTCCAAAGATGTCAAGGATATTCATTACTGTCTGTTTACAAAAACAGAAAATTCAAAACCACCTAAATGTCCACCACTAGGGGAATGGTAACATAAATTATAATTCATCCATACTATAGAATTCCGTGTGGCAATCTAGAAGGAATGAAATAATTTTATATGCTAAGGCATGAACAAAGAGCTGGGAAATATTGTTATATATAGAAACTACTGAATAAACTATAAAATGATCCAATTAGTGCTGAAGAAGCAGAACTACGTACTTGTATACAGGTATATATGCATACATAAAAGCAAGGGAGGAGAACTTGACAGAGAATGTGGAAATGGTACCAATTCTTTTTTTCTTTACTGAGAAATATTTTATTCATTTTACATACCAACCACAGATCCCCCCTCATCCCTGCTCCGCCCCTCCCCCATACAAATTCTTTACAACCTTCATATTCTTACAGAAGAATGTACTCACATATTCCTTCTGTTATTTACTAGAAGAGGACCATCAAGATGGCTCAGTGGGTAAAGGTATTTACCATCAAGCCTGATAAAACCTGAATTTAGTTCCCAGAATCCATACAGTGAAGAAAAGAACAAGCTCCCACAAGTTTGCCCTCTGACCTACACATTCTGTGGCACATGCATGGACACACATCCCCTATATACATATACACTAGAAAAGGAGAGAAGGCATTCTAATTGAAAAATAAATTCTGGAGGTGAAACAAATGTACGGTTAAGAAAAACGGTAGGTCAAAGAAAAGAGTCCCGCTGGTGGCATCCAGAATGGATCAGAAAGGAACGTGCATGCAGCTGCTGCCATTTTCACAGCAGGTGATGTTGAAGGACTGGCAGCACGGCTGAAAACTCGGTGTATCATTTCAAAGGAAGCATCAACAGAAGCCAGTGTGCAGTGTCACTCAAACATCCCACAAGCTAAGCGAATACCTTTTCACTTAGGTCTGTAACAGACAAGCTCCTTCTACCATACCATGCTGATGGTTTTGAAGCAGTTAGGGATAGCTACTTGAAGATAATGCAAACAATAGGTCAGGTGACTTTCTCGGCAATTAAACGGAAGAAAGAAAACGTGTATTTAGAATGAGATGTTAGCACATGTGCCCATCTCAATAACTAAGTAAACAATTCATTACCTGAGAAGCAATAGAACGAGCTGTTTTACTGTTGTCTCCAGTCATCAGAACTACTTCTAAGCCCATAGATTTCAGAATGTGGACAGCCAGCTCTGCCTCAGGTTTCACAGTATCAGCAATGGCTATCAAGCCACACAGCTCATCTAATACAGGAACAGCAGAAAAACAGATGACGGTGAAAGAAGAATAACACAGCAGAATAAAAGTTCAGAAAGAAATGAATTTTGTTAAGCCATTGAGGGCTTGGTTTAACTCAAGACATTCTGATTCTCCTATCTCAGGCTCCCAAGTACATGGGCCACAACAGCTGCTAAGGAAATCCTTCGTTTATAATAGTCATATTTTGCTAATTTTCAACTTTGTATTCAAGCCTCTTTGGAATAAAACTCATAGTTGAAGTCCTACAGACACACAAAGTAATGAGTGAGATCACAACTGTGTCATAGAGTATTTCAGAGAAACTTTACCATCAATTGTCACCAATACAGCAGTCCGACCCTTTCTTTCATGTCCAATCATGCAATCGTCTACATCTTTACTTATGACAAGACCATTTCTAATCATCCATTCCCGGTTACCAATGAGGACTTTGTACTGATGAGTATCAACAGCATCTAGAAGTACAGAAAAACCATTTAGTGAGCTCATTTAACCTTTAAATCCATCTTAGGAGGCAAGTTCTTCCTGCCTAACCTTGCAGTCACTATAGTGCATTTTTGGTAGAACATAACCTGTAACAGTGATTTTTCAAGTTTTCCAGGAATACATTCTGCTCTTCCATATACCTCTAAACCCATGTTGCTACCATCACTCAAAGGTCCTTAAGCTTTCTTTCCAAATAGCAAATTCCATCATACTGTTCAAGGGCTAAGGATATAACTCTGTGACTGAGTACTTACCTAGCATGAGTGAAGGGAGGCCTAAATTCAATCTCCAGCAAGATGGGGAGTGGGGATGAGAATGTATTAGTTCAGAGGTTCCCTTCTTACTGAGGTTTTCCCTGTGACCCTCTAACACAATTCAAACACTTAACTGTGCACCAGTAGCTAATGTGGCTACATGTAAATATGCAAATATGTCGATGTCTCATTTTAAACTGGTAACTACTAATTTTAAGTGAGCCTTTTAGTTCTGTTGGGATACATGTTTGCACGTCCCTATTCACTCACTATTTCTTCAAGATGACTATTTGAAATCTCCTCTCCTTTCAAATCCCTTTTCTTCCTCATTTCCCATCTGAGATACAAATGCTCCCCCCAATCATAAGAGGACTTCTCATAGCCATACCTCCCCAGCTCCTGTACCTCCTAGGTGCACATAGCTTGTTTTCCCTCTGTTAAAGGCAGAGCCTGTACTTGCTGAAGGCAATCTTTCTCTACCTGTATGCTAGGTCACCCTCCTTTGCCTATTCCAGATCTTCTCTCCTTCATGAATAATCAGTTTTCTATAATCTCTGCTGCATATTGTCCTATCTTTAAAAACAGAAAAAACCTCTCTTGAGCTCACTGCTCTAGCTGTCACATTTCTCTGCTTCTGTGCACAAGACAAGTATTTTCCCTACTAGCTGTCTCTAATTCACCACTTCCCATTTTTTTGTGAACCCACTCAAATAAAGCTTTAGTCTCTACTATTCCAATAAACTATTCCCACAATGCACCAGTGACCTTGACTTCAGTAAACCCAGTGAGGTTTGAACAGTTGTTCCAGCAATGATGGAAATGCTCTATACCTGCTGTTTGATTCGATGGCCACTAGCCAACACATGTGGCTATTGAGGGCCAAAATGATCAAAGACCTGGACTTTACATGAAAGTAAATTGTAATTAACTCAAAATTAAATAATCACATGTAAGTAGTGACTATAGTACTCAATACCACAGACCTACAAAGCAAATGACTCCAAACTGTTTCTCTAATTCAGTCTTTTCCCCAGGATCTTCGGGCCCCTGTAGAAAACTGCCTACCCAATATTCCATTGATATGATATTTCCACTTAGATAGCTAACAGACATCCAAATGTAACTTTTATAAAGCTGGACTCCTGCTCTTGTCTCCAGTATCGTTCCTCTTGTCTTCTTTATACTATTTAAATGGTAACTCCATCTATCTAAATGGGCAGATGACTAACTTTGGCATGACTTTGGCTCTTGTGTTTTAATTTTTAAAAATTAGTTAGTTTTTAAGTTATGTGTTTTGTCTGCATATATGTGTGTGCATCATGTGCATGCAGTGCCCATGTAGGTCAGAAGAAGGCATGAGATCCCCAGGGACTCGAGTTAACAGCTGGTTATGAGCTGCCATGTGGGTGCTCGGAATTGAACCTGTGTCCTATGGAAGAGTGGCCAATGTTCTTAACTGGTGAGCCATCTCTCCAGTCCATTGACTCTTGTTTTACTTACATTCTACATATCTAATTTGGTAATTAAATCTTTCAGCTTGCCCTTCAAGACACATCTGGAATTTTATCATGTTTTACAAACTCTATTACCACACGGGTCTGAGCCATTAATATGCTTTGCCTGGGTTATGGAAAGAGCCCACTAACTCATCTGCCAGCTTCTTTTCTTGCTCCTAACTCCCATCTCCTCCCTCAGTTGTACTGGAGATCAAACCCAGGGCCTCACACACACTAAGCTCAAGGGGAGAAGAGAACTGTTGGAGAGGTGTACTACTGAGTTACACCTCCGCCCTCATTGATGATCATTTAAAGTGCTGTCAACAGTCCATAATACACAGTAGATACTCAACAAAAAAGCTAATTGAGTGATTTCCTACATGTCAGTTACTTGATATTACATCCATAGACAAATAAAAAGAAGTCACAGAGAAGTAGAAATGGCCAGGAAATAATTATTTTGTAGTGTGTCTAATATAATAGAAATGAAGTACAGCTATAATTTAAGAAGAGTGAGTGTTTCTATCAGTATATGTCAGCAAAGGTGTCACTGAAAAAGAGATATAAGTCAGGTCTAGAAAGATAAGCATGAGTCAACAGGGTAGATATATTTGTGGGTGAGGCCACTGCATGGAGAAAACAGTAAATGAAATGATATAACAAGTCGGAAATGGCAGGCCATAAAGGGGTCCCATGGCACACACCCCAAAATACCACAGGCTACTACCAAGATTATTTGTTGCTCTCTACTGGTAAGGCCCTGTTGCTGAAGACAACACTTACTTATGTCATAGAAGATGGAATAGATGAGCTGGTGCCTAACTAGAAGCTTCGCTCCTACTGACTAGTCTTCAGGGTACTAGAAGGTACGTACTAACTATGCGTGCCACTGGAGAAGAAAGGTAGGCCATCAATATCACCACTCAACAACAAACCTTGCAATCTGCAGCAGTGACCTGCCTGTAAGACATACTAGTGCAACAGTGGTACAAGTGTTACGGGAGGGACTTGACCCCTTTTGGATCAGATTTAAGGCTTACCCCATGAGATGGAACCAATACCTGGCACTACTAAAGTGGCCAAGACCCTGAGACTAGATAGATCATGGATGAGGGAAAGGCTAAGGTTATTATTTCGCTAAAGAATCAGGAATAAAATGACTCCTAATGACATACTGCAATACCCACAGATCATAGATCAGCACCTTACTCGATCCACATCAGAGAAGCTTCTTGCAGAAGATGTAAATTAACAGAGACCCACAACTGGACAATATGCAGAGAGTGAGAGACTTTGGACTACTCAGTCCTAAATGGAATGTCTTTATCAACACCCTCCTCTCAAGGCTCAGGGATCTATGCAGAAGCAGAAATATTTAAGAGTCAAAGGTGAGATGGATGACTCCAAGGAAACAGTGCTTTCCAGACATAACAGGACCTTTGCACATATGAACTCAGACTGTGGCAGGATACACAAGACCTGCACAGGTTCAAGCTAGATGGGGTCAGTTTTCTCCAAACAAGTGTCATCAGTATATACATCAACCGCACTCTGGGGCAGGCCCTGTTCCCGACACAAAATTAACTCAATGGTATTGTGTGGACTTTTTGTTTCATTTTGTTTTGTCTGGGCATTTTTGTCTTATTGCTTTAATGTTTCTTTTTTGTGTTTTTGTTTTTTGAAAGAGAGAAAGAATATAGTTGAGTGGGTAGGGAGGGTCCAGGAGGAGTTGTGGGAGGGGAAATACGATAAAAATATATGAAAATTTTTCAAGACAAAGTAATGAAAGAATAAATGATAGGTCGGGAGGAGGAGCTATAGGTAGGTAACTAATAGCACTAGAACATAGAGCACATGTGAAGCGTCAGGGAGAGACAGATGAATAATGAGGAAGGCAAGAGACCAACCAGAGCAGAGCAGACACCAAAGTCCTGAATGAGTGAGAACAATGAAAACAAGGACTCTGAGCAGCTCACAATGTGCACGCCTTGCAACACTCAGGAAGCAGAGGTAACTGGATCTCTGTGAGTTTGAGGCTAGCCTGGTGGACATAGTGAACTGTTGCAGAGCAGCCAAGGGTACATAGTGAGAACTTATCTCAAAATAGACAAATAAAAAACATAGATCCTTAATTAAGATCCATGGAAGGGCTCTAGGATATAAGGGAACCTTTTAAACCAGACATAATAATGTGGTGGTATTGTGTTCCCCAAAATATGCTAATAAACTTATCTGGGGTCAGAGAACAGGACAGCCACAATATTAAACATAGAGGTTAGGCAGTGGTAGCACACGCCTTTAATCCTAGCATTCCAGAGACAGAAATCCCTCTGGATCTCTGTGAGTTCAAGGCCACATTGGAAATGGCCAGGCACGGTGATACACACCTTTAATCCCAGAAAGCCACACCTTTAATCCCAGGGAGTGGTGGTAGAAAGCAGAAAGGTATATAAAGCGTGAGGACCAGAAACTAGAGGCATCTGCCCTGGAGAGGCATTTGGCCTGGAGAAGCATTTGGCCTGGTTAAGCATTCAGGCTTCTAGCAGCAGTTCAGCTGAGACCCATTCTGGATGAGGGCTCGGGGCATCCAGTCTGAGGAAACAAGACCAGCTGAGGATCCAGCGAGGTGAGATAGCTGTGGCTTATTCTGTCTCTCTGACCTTCCAGTGTTCACCCCAATAACTGGCCTCGGGTTTGATTTATTAATAAGAACTTTTAAGATTCATGCTACATAATAATAACTTATTATGGGGGTCATCCACAACTTCCAGCACATTCATTCAAAAAAACATAAGTCAAAAACAGGCAGCCAGGAATGGTGGTATACACCTTCAATGCCAGCACTCTGGAGGTGGAGGCAGGCAGAACTCTGTGAGCTCAAGGCCAGCCTGGTCTACACATTGAGTTCCAGAACAGCAAGGGTTGTTATACAGAGAAACCCTGTCTCAAAACCAGCCCCGCAAAACCCCACAAACAATAAAAAAACAAACAAAAAAAATCAGACAATAAACCACTAAAATAAAGTCATAGGTCAAAAGGTAGTATGATCAGATTTGCATTTCAGCAAAATCACTTGGCACAAATGGCTGGGAGGTTTTGGAACACTTAGGTAAGTAGATCATGGTTGATTGACCAACATGACACCCAAGAAGTACATCTCCACCAGAGATACAGAACCTGGAGTGGTAAGGAAAACCTGTAGGTGGTGAAATAAGTGACAGGAAGCCAGGAGGCACATAGCTTTAATGCCAGCACTCAAAACAAAAGAATAAGAGATGGGCATGAATGACATTGTACAGAGGAGAGAATGGAAAATGAGAAGAAAGTCAAAGACAAGTAAATCATTGAGGATATCTAATACTCTAATCAAAGAAAAATTAGAAGGAATGCCCAAGGAGGGGAAAGAAGAATCCAGAGATAACTGACATGCATTTAGAGGATAAAGGAGTTTTTGGAGAAATGCACAACCAATATCCTCAGCTGCCTTGTGAGGTCATGCAGAATGCAGAGTGGGGAGCAAGCACTGGAGTGGGCTTTGGGGTCCCCAGTCTTAAGAGACTGTTTTATAGTGTGAACGGAGCAGGAGTGGGTTTGTAATGAACTGATGCATGCCTCTGGAGTAAGTGAGTGAATTCAACAAGTCTAGACTACTCTGTCTTGAAGTTTCAGGGAAATAGAGTGGGTTTTGATGGAAGAAGTGTTTATATGTTTTAGAGACACTACTCCAGGAAGAGACATGGAATGTAAAGAAGCAAGGGGCCATAACAGAGGGAAGCCCCTGAGGAATTCAGAGACAAAGGGAAGCCCCTGAGGAATTCAGAGAAGGTAGGATCTAGAGAAGAGACAAAGATACTTGTTAGCAAGATGAGGGAATATCTCCTCTCATGAAAAAGTAATGACCATCTGGGGAAAAAGACAAACAAAAATAAAGAACACTGCCTGAGAACTCTAATTTTCTATGGTATAAATAAGGTAATCTGCAGAGAAGAGAAAGAGGAGGACCACAGGATTTTGTGAAAGATGTACAATTTCAACCAGCTATGGAAAGAAATAAGAGAAAGATCATAGAAGATCAGCTCAGACTTATCTTCATCACCCTAGAGTCATTAGTTGTTGTAGTAGTTTGAATGTAATTAGTCCCCATAATCTCATAGGAAGTAGCACTATTAAGAGGTGTGGCTTTGTTGGAGTGGGTATGGCCTTGTTGGAGGAAGTATGTCACTGTGGAGGGTGGGCTTTGAGGTTTCATATGTTCAAGATACTGCCCAGGGTCTCAGTCGACTTCCTGTTGCCTGTAAAATGTAAGACTTTCAGCTACTCCTCCAGCACCATGTCTGCCTGCATGCTGCTATGCTCCCTGCCATGATGATAACAGACTGAACCTCTGAAACTGTAAGTGAGCCCCCTCAAATAAATGTTTGCTTGATAAGAGTTGCCATGGTCATGGTGTCTCTTCACAGCAATAAAAACCCTAACTAAGCCATGCAGTGGTGGCGTACGCCTTTAATCCCAGCACTCAGGAGGCAGAGCCAGGAGGATCTCTGTGAGTTCGAGGCCAGCCTGGTCTATAGAGCGAGATCCAGGACAGGCACCAAAACTACACAGAGGAACTGTGTCTCGGTGGGGGGGGGGGGGGCGGGGAAGACCCTAACTAAGACAAGTCAGTAAGCACAGTTAGCAAATGTTTCTGAGTAACAGTGATATCCTAAGGCCTGTGGTAAAATTGGATTGGATGAAATGCAATCATGCTGTCCATTTTTGTTTCTTATACAACAGCTTGAGGTTATATACAATTAGCCATCTGAAACCCAGGATAGCTAAAGGAATCCTGAGGATGAAGGAAGCACCATCCCTGATTTCAAGCAGTACTACAAAGCAATAGTAATAAAAACTGCATGGTATTGGGAAAAAAACCAGACATGTTGATCAATGGAATCAAATTGAAGACCCAGACATAAATCCACACTCCTATGGACACCTGATATTTTTTTATAAATAAGCCAGAAACATACATTAGAAAAAAGAAAGCATCTTCACCAAATGGTGCTGGTCAAAAGGGATGTTGGCATATAGAAGAATGCAAATAGATCCATATCTATCACCCAGAACAAAACTCAAGTCCAAGTGGATCAAACACCTCAACATAAAACCAGACACACTGAACCTGGTAGAAGAGAAAGTGGGGAATAGCTTTGAACACATTGGCACAGGAAACAACTTTCTGAACAGAAGACTAATAGCACAGGCACTGACATCAACAATTAATAAATGGGAACTCATGAAACTGAAAAACTTCTGTAAGGCTAAGGACACCATCACAAGTGGCAGCTTACATAACAGGAAAAGATTTTCATCAACTCCACATCTGACAGAGAACCAATACTCAAAATATATAAAAAACTCAAGAAAAGGGATATCAAAAAGTAATAATCCAATTAAAATGGGGGAACAGATCTAAACAGAATTTCAATAGATGAATCTCAAATGGCTAAGAATCACTTAAAGAAATGTTCAATATCCTTACCCATCAGGCAGGAAAATGCAAATCAAAACTACTTTGAGATTCCATCTTACACCTGTTAGAATGGCTAAGATCAATAACACAAGTGACAACTCTGGCTGGCAAGGATGTGGAGCAAGGGGAACACTCCTCCATTGCTGGTAGGAGTGCAAGCGTGTACAGCCACTATGAAAATCAATATGGGGGTGCTGTGGGATGTTCTGTATGGCAAATGTGTTGCTAATAAAACACTGATTGGCCAGTGGCTAGGTAGGAAGTATAGGCGGGACTAACAGAGAGAATAAAAAGAGCAGGAAGGCAGGAGTCACTGACTGCCAGCCACCGCCAGGACAAGCAGCATGTAAAGATGCCGGTAAGCCACGAGCCATGTGGCAAGGTATAGATTTATAGAAATGGATTAATTTAAGATATAAGGACAGTTAGCAAGAAGCCTGCCACGGCCATACAGTTTGTAAGCAATATAAGTCTCTGTGTTTACTTGGTTGGGTCTGAGCGGCTGTGGGACTGGCAGGTGAAAGAGATTTATCCTGACCGTGGGCCAGGCAGGAAATCTCTAGCAACATGGGGGTTCCTCAGAAAATTGAGAATCAATCTACCTCAAGACCCAGCTATACCTGATTCTTGGGCATATACCCAAAGGACTCTCTATCCTGCGACAAGGACACTTGCTCAACTATGTTCATTATGGCTATCTTTATTCATAATAGCCAGAAACTGGAAACCTCTATGTCCCTCAACAGAAGAATGGATAAACAAAATGTGCAATATTTACACAATGGAGGATTATTACTTAGCTGTTTAAAAATGGCATGAAATTTGCAGGCAAATGGGTGGAACTAGAAAAAAATCATCCTGAGTAAGTTAACTCAGACCCAGAAAGACAAACATGGTATGTATTCACTTATAAGTGGATATTAGCTGTTAAATAAATGATAGCCAAGCTATAATCCGTAGTCCCAGAGAGGTTAGGTATAGAGGAGGGGTCTAGGCAGAATGCATGGATCTCCTTGGGAAGGGGAAATAGAATAGAATTTGCAGGTGGACTGGGAGCAGGTGGGGAAGGGAGCGGGAGGGATCAGGTGCTGGTTGGAGATGGGATGGAAGGAGAGAGTGTGGGGAAAGATGGCTAGAATTTGGGAGCAGCTGGAGTGTGGTGTGGAAACCTAGTAGAGTGGAAGCTTCCTAAAATCTATGAGGGTGATCCAACTGAGGACTCTTGGCAATGGGGATACAGAGTCTAAACTGGCCATCTCTTGTAGCCAGGCAAGGCTTCCAGTGGTGGGACTGGGTTCCATTTGGTTGAGTTGTTGTCTAAAGGGGTGCCATGGAGATCCCTAAACAACCCAGGCTGATACTAGGACAAAGAGTTGCTCTCTGAAAACTGACAGCGGGGCCCCATTGCCAAGGACATCATCCACACAGCTCATTGAACATGGAGAAGTTGAGCTGGTGCCTGCATGGAGCTCTCACCCCTACATCCTAGTCTCTTTGGTACAGGAAGGTACTCTGCAGGCTACTGAAAGAGAAATGTGGACAACAACCCAGCCACAAAACCTTTGACCTATAATCTATCCTGCCTGCATAATGTCTTATTTAACTTGAAGCCTACTCTAGGAGAGAGAACCTATGCCCAACACTGCTCAATGGCCAGGAACAGGAAATTGGATAGCCCAGAGACTTAGGGTAGAACCAAACATGACTAGTCTAAAAGAATCAATAAAATAATTCCTAAAGATATTCTGCTATACTCATTCATCAGTGCCTTGTTCAGTCGTCATCAGAGAGGCTTCCTCCAGCAGCAGATGGGAGCAGATGCAGAGACCTGTACACAGACATTATGTAGGGCAAGAGTCTAAATTGGAGAGCTCCATTGGGTGCCTCCCCTCTGAGCTTAGGGAATCCCACAAGGTGGGGGCAGAAAGACTGTAGGAGTCAGAGGCGATGGAGGATACCAAGGGAATACCGCCCACTAAATCAACTAAGCAGGGCTCATATAGGCTCACAGAGACTGAAGTAGCAAGCACAAGCTTGCATGGGCCGGTACCAAGTCGTCTGTCTGTTATGGCTGTTAGCTTGGTGTTTTGTGGGACTCCTACTGTAGGAGCAGATATGTCTGACTCTTTTGCCTGCTCTTGGGACTCTTCCTCCCATTGGGTTGCCTTGTCCAGCTTTGCTGTGGGGCTTTTGCCTTGTCTCATTGTATTTTGTTTTGCTGTGTTTGGTTGCTGCTCCTGGAGGCCTCCTCTTTTCTGATGGGAATTGGAGAGAGTGTTGATCCAGGGTAGAGGGGAGGTAGGGGCAGATGGAAGGAGTGGAGGGGGGGGGGTACTGTGGTCAGGATGTATTGTATGAAAGAAGAATCTATTTTAATTAAAAAATAAGAATAAGAAAATTTCAAACCAAACAAAAATCTACAAAAATCTAAAAACTACTACAAAGAAATCAGCTTACTTGAGAGATGAGCATCAATAATCATAGAAGATGAAGTTGACAACTGTTCATTAATTGCATCAATTTGAACCAGGGATGCATTTTTAATGTTATTTTCTTCTACTTTCAAGTTACTTTTATGTAGCAAACCTTCAATATTGGTGACTTTACAGCTAATACCACAGCCCGGTACAACCTGGAAATCTGTGCAGGTACCCAAGGTTTCAGTGTCCAGCTCCTAACAAACGGAAACACAACACAATAAATAAGCAAATAAACAGATAAACAAGTAAATAAATAAATGGTGTAATAATTTTTAATTAAAAGAACAGTGTTGGTAAGTATATGAGAAGACAGGAACTGAAAACTTTGGGTGCAGGTACAAAGTGATACAATCGTTTGTATGGATGTTAGTAATAGCCATGAAAAATGAAATTTTAAGCATCCTTTGACCTAGCAATTGCATTGACAGATTTTTTTTGTGGGGGGTAGTTTGACACAGGAATTTTGTGTATAGCTCTTGCTGTCCTGGAACTAGATCTGTAGACCAGACTGGCCTGGAACTCACAGAGATCCACCTGTCTCTGCCTCCTGAGTGCTGGGATTAAAGGCATGTGCCGCCACTGTCTGACTAATACATATTACTTCTATTTTTAATGTTTTATGTCAAACAGGGGTTACTGTGTGGTAAGATCAGAGTTCATTTCTTTTTTTTTTTGTTTGTTTGTTTGTTTTTCTTTTTTCCGAGACAAGGTTTCTCTGTGCAGCTTTGGAGCCTTTCCTGGAACTTAATCTGTAGCTCCGGCTGGCCTCGAACTCACAGAGATCCACCTGCCTCTGCCTCCCAAGTGCTGGGATTATTAAAGGCGTGCACCCCGCCTCTGGCCTCAAACTTACTATGTAATGAAGATGACCTTGAACTTCTGACCTCCTGTCTCTACCTCCTAAATTCTCAGATTAAAGTCATGGGCCAACATGCTCACTTTATTAGTGCTGAGTATCAAACCCTGGGCCTCAAGCATCTAACTAAGCAAGCACTATACCAACTGAGCTTCATTCCTGGCCCCAACATATTCAATTAAATAAGAAAATACAAATCTCTTTATCCTCATACTCATTATATACAAAAATTATAGTCAAAAGCCAGTCCAGATTTGGTCTGCATCATTCCTATATGAGATGGCAACATGAATATGAATATAAAATTGTACCTGCTTGCAGTATTTGGTTACAGCTGCTCCTAAAGGGTGTTCGCTGTTACTTTCCGCAGTTCCCACAATGGCCAGGATCTTATTGCGTGGTATCCTGTTACTTTCCACTAGAACCTTTACTTGATTCACTACTGGGGTTCCATGGGTAATTGTTCCAGTCTTATCAAATACTACTACCTTTACCTGGAGAAAAGATATAAACACAATGTACCCACATGACATCATCTTCCCAGAAATGAGAAACAGATTTATTTGTAAAAGACTGCTATTTCATTTTTTAATAAACTGGCCTTTGGCATCACAACTTCATCAACTGATCATCTTTGGGTGAACAAAAGACCTATTAAGAAATATTCTTGTAGCAACCAATTTCCCTACCCAACAGTTAAGTTTTAATCCTGTTAAATGTATGTGAATTTATGTTAAACAACTAGAGCTGTTAGTTATGGGTTGGCTGTTAATAGGTAATTAGGAGATGCCACTGGTGTATCTAGGGAAAACACAAAGGCTTTCAATACTAATGAATTATAGATCTATTGGAGAAATCTGGGTAGACAGCAGATGACCAAGAGAAAATGTAAATGTTAGGCTGAAGGGAACCCAGCTGGATTGCTTGCCTTGACTAGGTCTTGGTTAATAACTTGGGCTGGTAAGAGGAAGCTCAGAAAAGCAGTTTGAGAAAGTTAGGCCACATAGGAAAAGTAAAGAATTTGGAGAGACCATGCTTACTGAACCATAAACTAAGAATGAGAACCTTGCAGACTTAACAGCCCAATGAACCAATATAAAAAAGATAAGAATAAGCTGGGCAGTGGTGGCACTCAGGAGGCAGAGCCAGGTGGATCTCTGTAAGTTTGAGGTCAGCCTAGGCTACAGAGTGAGTTCCAGGACAGCCAGGACTACACAGAGAAACCCTGTCTCAAAAAACAAAACAAAACAAAAGATAAGAATAACATTCAGAGCATGTTGTAGAGTATTATTTTAAGGTGTGCTACATCTGTTTATCCTCTGGAACATTTGTTTAATGATGCAAAGATGTGTTGTATTTGTTTATGTTGCATCAGTTTAACTCTGTGAAGCTGTGTTGCAGTGCCTGTCTAAAATACCTGGTTGGTCGGATAAAGGGCTGAATAAACAATAGCAAGGGAGGAGAAAGGATAGGTGGAGCTGGCAGGCAAAGAGAATAAATAGAAGGAGAAACCTAGGAGAAAAAGAAGAAAGAGCAAGAGAACAAGGGGAGGTGGAGTATAGGGGCCAGCTACTCAGTCACACAGCCAGCCAAGGTATAAGAAGGAAAGAAAAGATATACAGAGACTGAGAAAGGTAAAAGCCCAGAGGCAAAAGGTAGATGGGATAATTTAAAGTTAAGTAAAGCTGGCAAGAAACAAGCCAAGCTAAGGCTGGGCATTTATAATTAAAAATAAGCCTCCATGTGTGATTTATTTGGGAGCTGGGTGGCTGGGCTCCAAAGAGCCAAAGAGCCAAAAGAATAAAAAACAACCAACTATATTTTGGAATACCAACGTGGGACTCTTGAATTTCCATAGGGCCTGAGAAAGCTGAAAAAAAAAAGAAAAAGAAAAAAAACACGGCTCCTTTAAGAGGCGCTGCTGTTCAGCTGGCAGCACTAAATTGAAATGGCAAGCTAAGTAAAAACTGCTTGTGGCAGCACAGGTACCAGCTTCCTACAACTAGGAAGGTTGAATGCAGTTTCTGGTCATGCACCTCCGACAGGACCTTGAGCTTTAGGCTTGGCAGAGCCAGCCAATAGAACAGTGCAGAGGACCCAGCTGTAGCTTAGCAGTTTAAAGTTTGCTCACATGGTCAAAAAAGGCTAAAAGATACACAGTAAAAGAGGTCCAGATGGAAAAACCTCTAAAAAGGTTCCAGTGTGTTTTGCAATGTGTGTAGGCTTAAGAAAGAAATAAAAAGAGTATGGATAAGTCATAGAAAGAAAGAAATAGTTTTAAAATAATAAAGTCTTTAAAGAGAAGTAAAGTAATATTAAAAAGAGTAAGCCATGTAATGATGGAAAATACACAGGGAGTCTGGATCCTGAATGTTATTGTGTTAATTCTGAATTTTTTGAATGCTGATGAGCAAAATACAGCTGCTAGCAGACATGGGTGTATGAACTGGACTGAAAAACTGAGCCAACCTAGAAACTTTAGGGCTATTTTAACTTTAAAAAAGAAGTAAAAATATATATTTGTCAAATGGAAGTAAAAAAATTGCTTTGGAGTTTTGTTCCCATAGGAGATGAGAGGCTATGGATTTCTTCAGGAACGATATTGATCAGGTGTGATCAAGGGAGACCTCCTAAAACATGACAGGTGATGTCTATCAACAAAGGTTTTTGCTGGTCTTTCCAGGACTTGATCATTATCTCAAATTTTCTCTGGGACCCTAAAAATACTTCATCCACAGACAGCAGGAAGCAGTTTGGAGAACACAACATCCACATTCCCAACAGGGGTGTGGAAGGTTTTGGTTATTTGGTGGGTTATGGATGTTTGTTATACTTAGGGGAATATAGGAATATAGGATAAAAAGACAACTATTAATCTCAGATATTTTGCATTGGCATGGATTCTGTATATTGATACAAATTTAAAGTTATTTTTGTTATACTGAATGTATGTTTTTACTCTTGTTTGGGGTATTGTGCTCATGCAGTTCATTTAAAAATGCAATGTATAATTGAGAAATGAGGTTGGTGATTAATCTACAATAATCAAATTGGTAGTCATATTAGGTATGTTTTCAAGGTTAAACAGATATACTTTATTTTTTATTTATTTATTTATTTAGGTTTTTTGAGACAGGGTTTCTCTGTGTAGCTTTGCGCCTTTCCTGGAACTCATTCTGTAGACCAGGCTGGCCTCGAACTCATAGAGATCTGCCTGGCTCTGCCTCCCAAGTGCTGGGATTAAAGGTGTGTGCCACCACTGCCCGGCCGAAACAGGTATACTTTAAACAGATAGATGGTCTTCATATAATTGAAAGACCTATAGAATATGGTATTTAAAATGTTTTGTTAACTTCAGGTTTTTCATGACAATGAGACACATCTGCTCCTGACAGCACAATTTACTACAGAGATGATGGGCATTGAAGAAACTCTTATGGAGTTTGCTTTCATTGTGGCAAGGTTAGCCACTGTGCAAAGAAACTGCTCTTGCCTTTGACTGCTGAAAATGTGCTGTGCAGACTGGACATTCAGAACACACAAGAAAAAGACTATTGATCATTGCCAAAACAAGGCAGGACAGTCCTTCAAAATTCCTGCTTCACAGAAGAGTCTGCCAGATATTCTGCAGGAAATAGAGGAAAGTGACTGACAAACTTTGCCAATACAAGGCAGGGCAGTCCTTCAAATTTCCTTCTTCACTGAAAAGTCTGCCAGACGTTCCGGGCCTGTAGAGTGAAGATAGATGCCCCAATGTAGCAGAGGAACTTTGGGTGACTGTCCAGGCAACCAAATGTCTCCATTGTTAGGTAATATTACACCCTTCTGGGTCTTTGATAGAGTAGAAGAGTAGATAGTTAAGAGTTGTAGTTTTCCTTAGTCATGATAGAAAGTAAATTAGGTATAAAACTTCAGATTCACTAAGTTAGGATATATAATGCATTATTTTCTCTGAATATGCTAACTACAAATGGACAGAATATTGTAAACGTAATTCTTACTTGATGACTATTTTTGTTGTGTATAGTTTTACTATGTTAAAGTTAAAACCTTCCTTTAATTTAGACAAAAGGGGGAAATGTAGAATACTATTTTAAGATGTGTTACATTTGTTTATGCTCTGAAACATTTGTTTAATGATGCAAAGACGAGTTGCATTCTTTATGTTGCATTTGTTTAACTCTGTGAAGCCGTGTTACTTGGCCTGCCTAAAACACCTAACGATCTAGTAAAGAGCTGAACAGCCAACAGAAAGGCAAAAGAAAGGATAGGCAGGGCTTCCAGGCAGAGAGAATATATAGAAGGAGAAATCTGGGAGGAAAAGAAGAAGGAGTGAGAAAAGGAGGAGGATGCAAGTGGCCAGCCACCCAGCTACACAACAAGCAATGGAGTAAGAAAGAAAGATATACAGAAATAGAAAAAGGGGAAAGCCCATGGGCAAAAGGTTGATGGGAAAATTTAACTTAAAAAAGCTGGCAAGAAACAAGCCAAACTACGGTCAGACATTCATAAGTAAGAATAAGTCTCTATGTGTGATTATCTGGGAGCTGGGTGGCGGGCTCCTCAAAGAATAAAAAACAAAAATAACCAACAACAAAAGCATCATTTTAGACAAGAGAAAAACTGCTGTAAAGGGTATAATGGAAAGAACAGAGGAAAACAGAACATGAAATTACAGATAAGACAACAGCGTTGTCAATATTAATTCCTTGGTTTTGATAAATGTACTGTGGTCACATAAGGAAGTGTCCTTGTTCTTTGGATAGGTGGTCAACAGCTTCAAAAAAGGGAACCCTTATCTTTGGGTTTGAAATTATGTCAATTTTTTTTCTATAAAAATTACTAGCCTGGGAACTGGAGAAATGACTCGGTGGTTAAAAGCACTTGTGCTCTTGCAGAGGACCCCAGTTCAGTTCCTAGCACCCATGTTGAGCAGCTCACAACAACCTGTAACTCTAGTTCTAACGGATCTGACACCTCCTTCTGGCCCCACAGGTACCCATACATATGGATAAAAATAAAAACTAATCTTTAAAAAATTCCTTAGGGCTGGAGAGATGGATTAGTGGTTAAGAACACTAGCTGCTCTTCCAGAGGGCCCAAGTTTGGTTCCAAACACCCACATGGCAGCTCACAACTGTTTATTACTTCAGTACCACGGGGATCCAACACTGTCTTCTAGCCTCTGCAGGCATGTGGTACATGGACATACATGCAGGCAATGTACCCATACACGTTTTTTAAAAGTCCTAGCCTGTATACATATACGCTAGTTATTCAAGGTTGCAGAATCGTTCTAAGCCATGTGTTCTGTATCCTCCATGCATCCATCTATCTATGTTTTATATCACTGTAATAAGATTGTATTAGTGGGAGCATGGCTTCAGTTGAAGTCATAACTGCAAACTGCCAGCTGGTGGCAGTAAAGGCACTGCCACAGCAGGTGCAGCTCCCATAGAGTCAGAACCCTGGGAACCCCTGGCAGATTTTCCAAGACAAGTACTGGAGACTTGGGTTTGAACTACAGGTTCTCCATTCAGGGTCTGCTGTGAGAGAATGGCTGAAGGAGTATGATTAGAGATCTTACATAACTAAGGCAAATCT
Organism: Peromyscus melanophrys; assembly: GCA_902168415.1. Taxonomy (NCBI): domain Eukaryota; kingdom Metazoa; phylum Chordata; class Mammalia; order Rodentia; family Cricetidae; genus Peromyscus; species Peromyscus melanophrys. The sequence continues at coordinate 11,028 of CABHPR010151475.1, read as the reverse complement.
GAAGGAGAACCAACATCACAGCTTTCCTACTTTAATCCTCAGCGTAGTCCCAGAAGAGCTCAGCCTAGGAACCACATGCAAAGAACTAAGAACCCTATTTCTCAATAGCGGTGCGAGTGTAAGTTTGGATAGTGCAATTTTCAGTTCTGGAGACTCTTACCTTATGAGCCATCTCCAGTGGTTCCCCACCTTTGATAAGTATCCCATTCTGAGCACCAACTCCTGTGCCCACCATCACAGCAGTTGGAGTGGCTAGTCCCAGGGAACAGGGACATGCGATACACAGAACTGTAATAGAGGCTTGGAAAGCAAAGCGTATTATGGTTTCTGTTCGTGAGATGCTTCTATTGTAGCCCTTTAGAAGAAAGACATGCGCTTTGGTTATTCATTTACAGTTAGAGCTGTGCAAAACAAAATAAAGCTCAACCCTGTTTAAAGAACACCAGTGTCAAAATCACACATTCTACCTAGCTACTGACATACATTTCCTTACTAATAATCAACATGAACACTGGTTAACAAGTGATAGTCTTAAAGTAAAAACTTCATTTTTGATGATTCCAGAGTTACTAACTATGGAGAAAAATAAGGAACACAGAACTCCACAATTCTTCTATATCTAGAAGAGCTATTAGCAACACAATTCTCAATGAATTTGGCCTTGAACAAATTCTGATTCTCTGATACTGAGGCCATAGGTTAGACATCATACAAAATTTTAAAGACAATAACTTAAATATTCATTTTCGAGAACCAAATGGCTAGCAGACAAAAGTACTTGCTATGCAAGCCTCCCAACCAACCTCAGTTCAGTTCCAACAAATTACAGAGGAAACAAAACAAACTTTTCAAAGCTGTCCTCTGTCCTCCACATACATACATGCAGGGGCATGTTCCAACATTCACATATAGATGTCACACACACAGAGTAAGTGAAATAAAAATTAAAATTTTAAAGAGGCTTATGAGATGGCTTAGTGGTTAGGAGCACTTACTATTCTTGAAGAAGACCCAAGTTCAGTCCCAGAACCTATATGTGGTAACTCACAAGTGCCTCTAACTCCAGCTTCAAGGGCTCTGACCACTCTTCTGGTCTCCACGGCCACTTGCACTCACATGCATATTTCCATTCAAAGATACACACATTTATGCATAATTAAAGATAAGTCTTTAAAATATTTTAAAATAGAAAGTTAGAAGGGATTTTCATAAATATTTGGGCTTAGACTTTCATATACATCATATATGAATGTTTTCACATAATGTTGTGTGCTCTCACGTATGTGAATTCAAATCTTTTAACTTAGGCATTATTATCCCTACTTTGCAACTGACAAAAAGAGAAGTTGAGTATATGTTTATATATCTAAAGTGAGGGATCACTGGATCTACATCCACCAAAATGATTTTCAATCCCTTTGTGACTTCTGACCAAAGAAAGAATGGCAAATGGCATTTCAATGCATCTTTTCTCACATTTGGAGGAAGATCATGTTTTTCCCCTTTCCAAAGAGCTGAGACAGAAGTATAATGTTCTGTCTATGCCCATTCAAAAGGATGATGAAGTTTGTGCTCCGAGGACACTACAAATCCCAGCAGCTTGGCCAAGTGGTCCAGGTGCACAGGAAGCAATACGTCATCTACACTGAATGAGTGCAGCGAGAAAAGGCTAAGGGCACAACTGCCATCCATGTGGGCATCCACCCCAGGAAAGTGGTTAGCACCAGGCTAACGCTGGACAAAGACTACAAAAAAATCCTGGAAAGGAAAGCCAAGTCTCAACAAGTTAGAAATGATTGAGAAGATACAGGAGTAGAGGAATCTCATGTACAACTTTCATTAAAGACTGCCTAAGTAAAATAAATAAAGTGAGGCACATCACAACAAGTTATGCAAAACGAGCATTATAAAATGTCACTACTAGCTAGGCATGTTGGCCTACACCTTTAGTCCCAGCACTCAAGACAGAGAGACAGGCAGAAGTTCAAGGCCAGCCTAGTCTACACAGAGAAATTCAGGGCAGTCAAGGGCTACAAGGTGAGAGCCTGTCTCAAAAATACTAATGAGCACACTGAAATATTATTCTGTCCTACCTGAACAGCACACCCATGTTACATATGTAGCATCTGCCCTTAGCAACCTTAGCTGTCTCCTGGTTATTAAATAGTTACTGAAGTATTGCACTTGTATAGAAACCTTGTTTTATTAAATTGTGTTCCCAAAGAGTAAAAGGGTCATGATGACAGTTTAGACATGACAGAGAGATGCCGAATATGCTTCTTCTAAGGGAAAGGATGAAAGTTCTTGATTATAACGACAAAAAAAAATCATATGCTAAGCTTACTAGGATCTACAATAACAAATCTTCTATTCACAAAAATGTGAAGGACAAAACAGAAAATTGTGCTGGTTTTGCTGTCATATCTCAGAACTACACAGGTCATAAGCACAGAGCATGACAGTGCTTAGTTAAGATGGAAAAGGCATTCAATCTGTGGACAGGGGTCTGTCTGTATAGGGGCCTAAGATGGCACATACAACATTAGGTAATATCTGTGGTTTCTGACATCCACTGGGGCTCTTAAAATATATTCCCAAAGTAGAAGGAGGGAGTGTTATACTGGGCATTTCTTCTTTAGGTTTGTCTTTTCTTTTCCATTCTCGTCTTCATTTCCTTTTCTTTCTTTTCTTCCCTTCTTCTCTCTCTCCTTCTTTTTGATACTGAGGATACACACTCAGGGCCTAACAAATGCTGGGCAGCATTCTACCACCTACACTCTCAGACAATACTGCTCATTTCCAAAGTCTGTTTGTCTTGAGACAAGCTGTCATTATTCACCCCTGGCTGGTCTGGTAGTCACAAAGGTTGGCCCTAACTAAACTCACAGAGATCTGCCTGACTCTGCCTCCTGACTGCTAAGATTAAAGGCATGCATCTCAAGATCATTTATTTATTTTTCTTATGTGTCTGGATTTGTGGGTGGGTATGTGAAGATGAGCACAGGTACACTCAGAAGCCAGAGGCATCAACTTCTGCCGTAGCTGGAGTTACAGAAGGCTGTGATTTGCCCAATGTAGGTGCTAGGAATCTAACTCAGGCCTCTGCAAGAACAGTATGTACTGCTGAGCCACTGTTTCCAGCTCCTCAAAATTATTTTTACTTAATTAGCTCTACAAAAGACTCACAAAGTGTTTTGCACATAGTCAAGAGTTGCTATAAGTCACTTACAGGAAAGTAGGTTTCCACAATTTCAAAATTTTGAAATCCAATTATAATCCACACCAAGAGGGTAGCAATGGAAACCAAGACGATAAAAGGAACAAAGTAGCCACTGAGTTGGTCTGCAAACTGCTGGATAGGAGCCTAGAATTTAGAATAATAATGATAATAATAATGAGTGTCTTGAAGTCTTTTTTCTCACATGGAATACAGAATATATTTGGTAGTTATCATAGACAGAAATATTTTAATAAACTCCACATGAATGCAAGTAGATCAGAAGAAATATACATCAAGACCCGTACTAGAAAGTTTTAAAGAAACTTTAAACTAGGGGACTAGGTTACCTTTGATGTTTGTGCTTCCTCCACAAGTTTGACAATTTGAGAAAGGGTGGTGTCTGCTCCCACATGGGTTGCTTGGATAAGGAGGGATCCATTCTGGTTAATGGAACCTGCGATCACTGTGCTGCCAGGTTTCTTAGCCACAGGCATCGCCTCCCCTGAAGGAAGAAGGAAAAAAATCAGAGAACAAAAATGATTACTATCCTCTTGAAACATAGGGTTACGCATTCACTATCAACAAATACCTAGAAAAGACATTCTTCTCGAACTAGAATTTGGACACTTGCAAAGGTAAAATTGCCCTTCCTTTTTCTCACCTCAGTTTTAGGCCAAACATAGGGATCTAGACTTTGAACTGGAAAAGCTTACGATGTTAGCTCTTGTTTGACAGATACTTTAGGAGCTTCCCTCTACTCCTAGATCAGAAGTTCTCAAAGGGCATTTGGAAATGGGGGAACATGTTTTTCTTTGTAATAGTGTGGGGGAGGAGTAGGGTGCTGCTACTACTGCTTGGGAGACCAGGGTCAGTGTCACAACATTATACTCTATAGCCCAGGACATAGAACTAACAACTTCTCATCCAAACTGGCCATAGCAGACCACTGTGAAACAGAGTCCAGAATTAATAAATAAACTGAGCCTCTGTTAGGACTACCAGAGGTGGGAGAGCTGTTATTTTGATTCTGATCCACTCCGCTAGCCAAGATTTCTAAACATCTTCCAGTCCTGCTTTCTTCAAGCTGCCCTGATGTGGAAAACTTGGTGCTCTGGTCTAGCTTTGACTACAATAACTACTAAGGCAGGAAAATAGAATATTTATCTGCCCTGGGAAATTTGACAATCAACCTGGTTCTACAAGGCACTGAATAACTCTGTTTTTGTGCCTTCTAGTAATTAAGAATCTTCAGCGTGGGTGCTTGGGCAATGGTTCAACAGTTAGCACTGGCAGGCCAAACACTCATACGCATAAATAAAAATCAATAAATCTTTAAAAAAAGAATCTTCAATGCTTAGCCTTCAACAACATACCTAAAAACATAGTAAACCCTAGGGAACTGAAGGCAGTCTTTAAAGAGCTGATAGTCTTTGCTCATGATTTATATATTCATTGGTTCTCCTTTAGTGTCTGCTTACTTTCATGTCATGATCCTCTGACAGAACATACCTGTGATGAGGGACTCGTCTACCATAGAATGTCCTTCAATAACACGGCCATCCACTGGAAACTTGCCTCCTGGAACCACTTTAATTATATCTCCACGCTGTACAAGTTCCACATCCACTTGTTCTTCACTGTACATGAGTTAACATATAAAGCATCATGGCATCTGCTTCTTAGTCTAAACTACACACACACATCTGGAGATCATGCCAAGCGTATAACTCCATAATTTCTACCACCAGAACCTAGGACCAACATTTATGCTCGCAACAACTATCTATTAGTTTTACTCACTATTAGTAATGAACAAAGTCTTGGCCCTAAGCAGATACTCTAAATATTTATTCAATAATCACTGAATAAGGGAAAGCTTAAAAAAATAATGCCATAGTCAAGCAATGTAGCATACATCAGTAATCCCAGCACTTGGGAAGTAGAGGCAGGAGGATCATCAAAGTTATCCTGGACTATATACAGTGAATTCAAGAGCAGCCTGTGTTACATGAGACCCTTAGTAGTTATACATAATTGCCATCAGGTATCTTATGTTTCTTTTTAAATAGACAGCTCCTTCATTCCTTTCTTCCTTCCTCCCTCCTTCAGTCAAAGGAGGAATCACTAAGGGAAAAAATAAAGTAAGTACACAGTGGCAGAGTACTTGCTTGGCATACTTAAGGACCTCAAGTCGTTTCCTAACACCAGAAAAATCCTGGAGCCATAAAGCAAGACCTTATGTTAAAAGATGAGGATGGTAAGAGATTGGCCCACATACTCTCAAAGCCATGATCTGGGCTGCAGAGATGGCTCAGGGGTTGAGAGAACTGACTGTTCTTCAAGAGGACCCGGGTTCAATTCCCAGCACCCACATGGCAGCTCACAATTATCTGTAACTCCGGTTCCAGGGACCCTGACACCCTCACACAGACATACACGCAAGCAAAACACCAATGCACATAAAAATAAACAAATCAATAAATAAATGAATCGTTTACTTCTGGAAGTTTCCATGTAATATTTTTGGAGTGTGTTTGATCTCAGGTAACTGAAACTGTGAAAAGGGAAACCCCAGATAAGAAGTGGTGGGGAGGGCTGGAGAGTTGGTTTAGTGGTTAAGGGCACTGGTTGCTCTTCCAGAGGTCCTGAGTTCAATTCCCAGCACCCACATGGCAGCTAACAACTGTCTGTAATTCCAGCTCCAGGGAATCTGACACCTTCAAACCAATGCACATAAAATAAATTTAAATAAATTATTTTAAAAAAAAGAAAGAAGAGGTGGGTAGATGCTGTATTTAAGAGAGTGGAAATGGGGGAAACTAAGACCCTTCACCCCAAAGGTAAGCTCATAAGGCTTGGGGGCCTACGGGCTCCCAATGGGGCATCTGAGACAGGGGCTAGCAAGAACTAGGAAAGTCTGGGCAGCAGACCCAGCTCAACGGTGGAGCTCTGCCCAGCCTGTGGGAACCCTCAGGTCCTGCTCCTCCAATAAACCTAGAAAGCTTAAAGACGGTGGTGGTGGTGGTGGTGGCGGCGGCGGCGGCGGCGGCGGCGGCGGCGGCGGCGGCTCACGCCTTTAATCCCAGCATTCAGGAGGCAGAGGCAGGTGGACCTCTGTGAGTTTGAAGCCAGCCTGGTCTACCAGGACAGCCAGGACTGTTTCACAGAGAAACTCTGTGGTATTTACTTCTTATTTCAACAACAGAAAGCTGGAAAAGCTAGATGAAATAAAGTATGATAAGACAGGGATAACTGCTAAGTCTGAGAGGCAGATGATGTGGGGTTATGCTATTCCTTACTTCTGCATACAGCTCATAAGAAGTTACACAAGAGGGTCAGTAAGCTGGTTCAGTAGAGTAGTAAGAGTGCTTGCTGCCAAGCCCAACAGCCTGAGTGCTGTCCCTAGGACCCACATGGAAGGAGGAAACTCCCATAGGCTGTCCTCTGACCTCCACACATGTGCCACTGCATGTGTGGACTCCCCACAATAAAATCAATGTAATAGAATGTTTAAAACACGTTACAAAAGGAAATGAAGATAAATACCTAAGGAGGAGATTTTCAGAGTTAAGAGTTACAATAGTTGCTTCTGTTGCTTGGAGTGAAATTAGCTTTGCAAGAGCTTCTGAGGTTTTGCCCTATAAATTAAAACACAATAATGATGCTAAGAAAGAAAATATTTAAACCTTAAAGATAACTTAAACATTCACTCAAACATCAGCTTAAGAAAAACATATGATCAGAAAAACATTTACATTGAAATACTAATATCTTATAAAGAGCATTTTAAAAGTACCAAGCATAATTTATGAAGAAATTCGATTATTAGAAAAATATCAGGAATCTAATTCATACATGAGCAAAGCAAATGAGTAGGTAGATCATTCAAGAAGGAATATAAATACTCAACATATAGGAAAATGTTTATCCAGAAACTCAAACTAAAGCCACCTTGTAATTCTATTCAAGGTCTACTAACTTAGCAAGGATTTAGTTAGGATGCAATGCTGAGGACGCCGTAGTAAAAACTACTTTGCTGACAGACCCTCACTGGCAAAATTTCCCACAGTTTATAGCATGACACCATGAAAAGATACATGCCATTTAAGACAGCCATCATATCCTTTCTAATTGCTCCTAAGGCACTCAGCTCAGAGGAGATGACTATTAGACATGAATATGTTCAGTGGAGGATTATCTAAAACAAAAATTTGGAAAAGAAATTGAGAAGAAAACTAGAATGGTTTAGTAAATGAGAGCATAGTGACTTGACAGAAATAGCAAGTGATTGTCTAGACTGTAGTCAGGGAAAAACCTGTACAGTGCTTTCTACTCTGCTAACATAAAGTTACATGGAACAGGATTAGAAACTGACTTTCATCACAGCATAGGAGCATGGATGGCCTTTGACAACAGTTTCAAGCCACATGGCCAAATCAGTTCTCAATTAATAATCTGATATAATAAATAAGTACTTCTCAAATGTCTCTCATAAAGTATCATGGGTATACTATCCTCGGCAGTAATTTAAATTTGATATGTTTCCTGAAGATACTGTTAAAACTAAAATGGTTAACTACATAAATCAATACATATTTCTAATAAATGGTCTAGAAAACATTAAGGTCTTTGATCCAATATTTTAACAAATGTAACCTTTCTTACTTTACCTTTGCTATATGTTCCAGCCATCGACCTAGGGCAATAAACACAAACAGCATAGGAGGTGTATCAAAGAAGGTAATAGGGTTCACTCTGGCTCTCTCATACATTGCAACCAGAAGAATAACCAGAGAGTAGGCAAATGCAATGGTGGTTGCCAGCACAATCAGCACATCCATATTTGCTGTCTTATGCTTCAGTGCTTTGTAAGCCTGAATGTAGAAGTACCAGCCTCCACAGAACTGTAAGAGAAGAGTGATAATTACTGGATTTCTTTAGACACTGAAATGCATATGTATACCTAAATAAACTTAGCATAATAAGATATCAATGTTCGCATCCTTTGCCTTTTAACCAATCCATAAACACTAAGAGGATTTTGTTGTTGTTGTTGTTGTTATAGAGCCTCATAGGTATCCCAGGCTGGCCTTGAACTTGACAAGATCCTCCTGCCTCTGTTTCCCAACTCTTAGGATTACAGGCATGCACTACTACATCTGGCTGTAAGGGGGAAATTTTGAGCTAGAGCAGAGTTATGTGCAGAACAAGGGCTTCAAATTGCTGTGCAAGACAGCAAGGGACATCCTCTATGATCCAGAGGATACTTCATACCATAAAGAAGGTCAGATGGCTATGGCATTCTTCTTTGTGATGCTAGCCTAAACAAGTAAACTAGGAAACCAATTTATACATTTTTAAAGGGCATTTTTAAATATATAAAGCTTAGCCCCTTTCCCAAAAGTCAATCACAAGCCGTGGGTTCTGCTGAGAAGTATAACAGGAGAGCTTGTCTTTCATTAGTGCAATTGGCATTAATTAGTTGCTAGTACTATTTATTACCTTTTGTTTTATTTTTGTTTTTTTGGTGGTGCTGAGATTGAACCTGGAGCTCTCAGTATACTAGACTATTAATCTACCACTGAACTACACCTTCAGCTCTCAAATTTAAACCATTAATGGAGATCAAATAAAGGGGAAAATCTTATTAAATAGAAGTGTAACTTTTTACAGCAAAAAAATGATCTCAAAATAAAGGTAGAAAAGTGTAGAAAGTAAACAAGTAAAGAATCAGAAAGAAATATAAAATTATATATGACAGCAGACAGGAATACTCAGTTTAAAAAAGAAATCAAACTTTTTTTTTTTTTTTTTGGTTTTTCGAGACAAGGTTTCTCTGTGTAGCTTTGCGCCTTTCCTGGATCTCGCTCTGTAGACCAGGCTGAACTCACAGAGATCCGCCTGCCTCTGCCTCCCGAGTGCTGGGATTAAAGGGGTGTGCCACCACTGCCCGGCAAAAATCAGTCTTTTTCTCTACTTTATGAAATAATATTCTCAGGGATTAAATGGAATATATTAGCTACTTTAATTATTCATAGAGTAACCAGTATAAAATGATCAGACTTCTAGCTGTTATCTGTTTAACAATGGAAAATAACACTGCCTACCACATTTTGGTTATTTTTTCTTTATTAACAAATATACTTGCTAATATGTTACTTGCCTGTACAGGTAGACACAGTAAAAGGGACAGCAAATTCATAATGGACAATCCTGGCAGGATCTGACGCTCCAGGAACATAGAAGAATGAATCTTGATCATTTCTTCATTACTCATACTCTGATTATGGTGAAGAGTTGCAAGGTGGTGATCCATAACCATCATATATATCATCAGCCCCATTACAGGGATACAGAAAAACAGGCTCACAAGGAAAGACCTTCTCCATCTTATATGGGAAACATTTTTAAAAGAAAAAACACATTTTAGTGAGTACCTAAAAGTTAAATATTCTATGTAGTATAGAGAAACCCAGATTGTAACCATCTCACCCAGTGTAAGAATGGTATCATGGGGCTGCAGCAACGGCTCAGCAGTTAAGAGCTCCTACTGCTCTTGCAGAGGACACAAGTTCAGTTCCCAGCACCCATGTCAGCTCACAAGCACCTATAACTCCCATACCAGCAGATCCACTGCCCTGTTCTGGCCTCCGCAGGCTCCTGCATATATGTGGCATACATTCACACATACACATATACATAATTTTTTAAGTAAATCTTAAAAAATGCTATAGTAAAAACTGACATGCTAACAGGTTGTTAAATTTCTAAAAGGAATTGAAATGCTTTTTATTGACAATACCAAAGTACTTACTGTGTTATTTCTCGTTTATGATCTAGGTGACTGGCTGACCGATCTTTCTTGACCAAAGAAGCTTCAAAACCTAAGCTCTAAGGAAATTTATAAGAAAAATGTCATTTCACTCAATGCAAAGATACTCTAAACCATGCTGTTATCACACAGAACAATTCAGTTCAATTCCTGAGTAAAAGTCATTCTGGGGACTAGAAACATGAAGCTGTCCAGAGTTTTCTGCCCTTGACTGCTTTGGTTTCTAATTCTGCAAAGACATTAATAGCTCATTGATTTCAGCTGCTGTCTAGTCTGCTGCTCTCAAACTAGCAATTTCACTCCCGTACAGTAGAGGTTTTCACTGACAGTGCCCAAAAGCTGGCACTATATTACATACATTGACCAAGGCCTTGCCTGCAGAGTTTTCATTCTTGTTCCACCATAAAAAGAACATGAAAAAATCCTTTTCCCCAGTCTGACTAAGTATAAACAGATAACTACAGCAAAGTAAGACGCACACACAGAGAGACAGTTACAGAGACCATGTTTTCAGCTGCTGGGAAACAGCTGCCATCTTCTAGCTGTTGGCAGTGGAACATGGTGAAAAGAGCATTCGCGAGCTCTCGAGGCAGAGTGATCAGGACCAACAAATAACGTCTCAGGTTGCTTCACCTCTGAAATAAGATGGCAGCCCTGCTGTGAGAATTCAGAACTGAAGCCTGGCAGCACTACTGAGTACCTGCTGAGGGTGGCTACGGAAGGTACTCAGTAACAGCAGCTTCACAGATGTCAATGGTAATGCAGCCTAAATGGACCGGGTATTCACTCAACTCTCATGCTTTCAGTCATCAGAACACCAATTTCACAGCACACTGAAACTGTACCTATATGTATTCCTGCTTAAGACACACTGAAGAACACAGAATGAACTTAGCACAAAGAAGAGGTTTGCCATTTTAACTTTTACTTTAACTTGAAAGTGGTTTTGTTTTATTTTGTTCTGCTTTGCTTTAAC
>CABHPR010151474.1:17085-45850 GCA_902168415.1 Peromyscus melanophrys | reverse complement strand
CATGTAAATATAAAGTGTCTTAGAGATCATCTTCCCTTAGAACCTGGGCCCAGTGTCAGCTGTATGGTATCTATATGCATTAATTTCTTGGTTCCTGTGTATCCAAATTGATGTGTGTCTTTTAACTATGTATTTGAACCACTGAGCCATCTCTTCATGGCTGCCTAGGCATTTTAAAATTGTATGTTTTCTTTCAATTACAAGTGAATACATACACCAGAACCACCCAGTGTTGATCATAAATCCTGACTGGAATTGTGTCAAGTTTGACAAAAGTAGATGTAACAAAGTGACCAATTTTAGGAAATAGTGAGCAACTAAATAAAAAACAACAGAATTATTTATTTACGTATTGATCAGTATATAATCTTAAATATTATATTTCAAATATACTATCACTAATGTGTTATTTTTAACTGATAATCAGCTACTGTGCAAAAGTTTAATGGATTACAAGGAAAGTTAAAAATTTGAAAGAGGGTCAGTAAAAGATGAGGAATGAGAAACTTATGAGTAAGAACACAATAATAACACATCTTTTGCAACTGCAGAGACATTCTCTTAATGCCCATTATTTCACTGTAGCCATATACTTTTTCTCCTTTATGTTGACTGATCTCAAAGAGACTTGCAGTCATCAGGAAAAGAGAGTCTATGTTCCCCTGTCAACCAGACCCTACTGAATAAACTCTAGCACTGAAGATCTCTAACTGAATTCCTAACACTGGGAGTTCCTGAAAATCAATTAGTGTTTTTCCTCCTTCTTGACTTGGTTTCCATTTGGATTGGTTCTGCTTCCTACATCTAACTGACTTTAAGGCATTTCAACCTTCTTGGGTATCTGCAGTGAACTAAATGGAAAATGCCAATATTTCTTGCTCCTTAAAACCTAGATCTGGATAACAGAATTCTTCCCTAGCCACAATGATTATAGTTTTATGTCACAATTATACTTTTTTAAGTTAAAAAATAAATGAAGTTAGAGAGAATCTTGAAAAAATCATTTCATTAGCATGAAGGCTTTTGTGAAGGAGAAGATGGAAATAAGTGGGGCACTTACGAATTTGTCATACGATTCTGATGATGAACTTAGCTGAGTCCAGATGAGGACAGCGGCAAAAAAAAAACAAGTGAGTAAAGAGACAACATGAATGCACATTTATTGCAAAAAAAGAGAAATTCTCTGGGTGTCCATATCTGTACTGAAGCCATGTCTAGAGTCTCTTTCTTGACACTAACTAGCCTTGAACAGGTAACATATAGCCCTCAGGAACACGGGGTCTATTTGTTTTCTAAAATAGTCTTCCCAGTAAACGTGTGCAGCAGAAACCTTTAAATATGATTCCCAGCATTTAGGGGTCTACGAGAAGCTAATATGTTGTTGTTGTTTGCTTTTTCCCAGCTTGACTTATCACACTTTAGATTCATTCTATCCATTCCTTGTGACTCAGTGCAATATACTTTTCCTGTCTTGGATGTCCCCGGTGTGCTAAGTAAAGATGTCAATAGCAACTGGTTTATAGAAGCAAGATCATGGAATTAGAGTTCTTCCATGGATACAACTATTAAAGCATTATGTTTTAAGTGTAAAGAATTTTTTTAAAGTAAACAACAATTGTGAGGGGAGAAAGACCTTAAAAATTATTCTATTTCTTGCAAACCAGAAACTTTCTGAAGCTGTCCCATTCTTACTCTGTTTTATAGTAGCTGGCATATTTTTTGTTTTGTTTTGTTTTGTTTTACCCATGGAGGCATATTACTTGAAACTTGGATTCTTTCCTGTGCTAAGTTCAAAGTCATTAACCTGAAGGCTTTGGGAGGAAAGAAGAGAGAAGCAGGGGGAGGCACTTACAAATTTATGATGAAATTTTTCAGAGAACTCGGTGTCAGTCTGAAATCGAATGAAGGGAATGACAGAAAAACTCGTGAGTTAAAAGACAGCATTGATTCACATTTACTACAAAAACAGACTCATTATTCCCATGCCTGTTTCTATACAGAAATCTTGTCTACTGTATCATACTTGATATTGACTGACCTTGATAAGAAAGCGTACAGCCCACAGGAACAGAGAACCTATTCCTCTTCTAAACTAGCCTAAGAAGTGAATAAACTTATGCATTGTAACTCTTTAAACAAGTACTCCTAATGTTTAAAAGTTTGAAAAGCTAATGTTTGTGTGTGAGTGTGTGGGGAGGGGGGCATGCCCATGTCTTTTGACACACCATCACAATTTAGATTAGTTTCATTCATTCCATGGGACTCACTGTAGTGCATTTCTTCTCTATTGGATGCCTGTTGTGTGCTAAGTAAAGATGCTAACAGAGGCTGGCCCTCTAGCAAGCAAGGTAAGGAAGTCAGAGCTCTTTCCCAGCTGTGTCTATTAGATTTTTATGCCACAAATGGAAATTTAAGAAATTTTAAAGATAAGTAGGGGAAATTTCAAAGCTCACTGAATTCTTCAAATACCTTTGAGATTTCAGAAAACTTACCCAATTCTCCTTCCTTCATTTTTTTCAATAGCTGATGCTTTATGGTATAATTAGAAACGTGCATTATTAGAAATTTGGTTCATGATAACTGAAAGTGGGGTACAGGACAATCTTTGACAAGGAGGTTGCTTTGTGAAATACGCCAGAGATAAGTGAAATACTTACGTATGTCCTACGCATTTCAATGTTGAGCTTACTGATATTCTGAAGCAGTATCAGGGCATGATCAAACAGTTCCTTGAGGTATAGCTGATCATCATCAGTCTCATCACTACTCAAAGGCACAGAGACCACATTCTCCCATAAAAGGAGGTTTGATACCAGCAGCAGCAGAAGGGCCCCTACTAACAGAAACAAGAGCCATTCAGATCCAGTCTTCTAAAGTTACCTAAAGAAATTCCATCATATTTGCCCAGTGCCTTCTCCTGTGTGATTTGACACTATATAGCAGTGGTAGTGAAGAAGCATCCCTCATTGTGAAAATGTAATTAAATTATTATATTTGCACAGGTATGTAGTGTCAGAACTTCAGAATTTGATGACTTCCCACAGCCTGGCATTGATATTAGAAATAATTATGAAATTGCATACATTGGGAGATAATTAATTGTCTATTAGTTCAGTATTGTAAGAATTTATGCTGGTTTTCAATTATCATTTCCTCTAAGACAGCACTTTTTCTTTAATTTTTTTAGATTAATATAGTTGCATCATTTATCCTTTCCCTTTCCTCCTCCCAATCTCCCCATATACTTCTCCTTGCTCTTTTATTTAAATGCATGGCCTCTTCTCATTAATTGTTATGTATATATATATATACATTAATACATACATATATATGCATGTATATTCTTAAATATATCTGTGCAACCTCTATAATGTTACTTCTATGTGAGATTTTCAGGGAAGACCATTTAGTGTTAGATAACTGATGGGTGTGCTTTTCCCTGGGGAAGATCATTTCTCCTACTCTCATCATGCCTTAGTTGCCCATAGTTCTTTGTGTAGGGTTGAGCCCTCCTGGGCTTCACTTCATTCATGTTTGTATGTCTATTGTTTTTGTCATTATTCAACTCATGCTTAGGCAATCACATTGGTGAGACTTTATGGGTATAGCTTCTGACATTCCTAGGAGAAACAGTCTCAGAGCAAACTCCCTCTTCCTCCGCTCAAAATCCACAGCTAAGGCTCAGAAGTCATTGCCGAATATGTGGAGGGGAAATATGAATTTTCCAAACTAAATGTGCAATGTGTGCTTTTGACCGGGTAGCATGGTACCTTTCATTTTATCTTCATGCCTGAAAAGAGTAAACAGGTGAATGACTGTTGTGTAACCCTGAGGATAATGAGATTCCTGTTACGAAAAGGAGCCTCTGGACTGGCTTTACTATCTTATGGTACTGATTCTATGAGTTTGCCATTTTACAACAATCTTCAGAGATTTTTTTTTTCTTTTCTATAAAGTTGAACTTTCTGATAACCTTCTAGGTAGACTGATCCTGTGTAATGCCATTAAAATGTATGATGTAAAGAGAAGGCTGGTAGGATTAATCGATTTTTCCCTATATCTTGTATCAGCTGTGGTATAGCATACTGTCAACACTATGGGCTTTGCGTTATGCATTGTGATTCAGGACACACCCAGGCTCTCTCAGTTATAACTGGGTCATAGGGAACACATCCGTAGTCTTTAGGCTCAGTGTCAGCAGAACTTGTTGCTTATAGAGATTAAGTTTTATCTTTAAGCACTTGAACACAGAAGCCACAGTAATCTTTATTTCATTTACTTGCCTTGCTCTATAAAACAATGTCTTCTGAATGAATTTCTTTTTGACAATTAGCAATGTTGGTGTCATCATCAAATAACATTTTATAGGTGAACAAAACAAGAGCTCTAATATATTGATAATTAATGCTTTCCAGGAGATGAGCACCATGTAGATATCAAAATGAAAATTTTATTCAGGGAGCAAGTCTGAAAAAGCTCATGTCTAGTACCTTTGTTAAATGCAATTGTAAATATTCAGATTAAATTGGAATACTGGAAAGATGTACTTAGAGTAAAAATAACCCAAATCATAAATATTCAAAATAATTAAGACTTCAAAAATATTGTGTTATAAATAAAAGACATATTATAAGCATCAACTATTTCTAAGCAAAATAAAAATAATTAAGATAAATCCTTTTAAAATATTTCTTTCATTTTTTGAGATTGTGATATTTACATCATTAACTTCTTTCTTCTCTTGGCCCCAAGATCCCTTTTCTTTTTTACATTCATGAACATTTCTTTAGTTGTTACATTTATATATATATATATATATATATACATACATATATTCATACATATATACATACATACTATATGTGTATATATATATATATATATATATATATACGTATAATTGCTTAGTCAGTATAATATGAGTTGTATGTATATGTTTTTAGGACTGACCCTTTGATACTGAATAAAAACTGGGCACTCTTTCCTGGGGAAGACTATTTCTTATTGTACAGCTAAATTTTCAAAAGTCATAAGGCTTTCCCTAATTTATTGTATGCACAGTAGATATACATGTATACAGTACATACATGTATGGTCCTGCCATTTATCATCTGAAAGATATTCACAGTGTAAGCTGAGTGCAAAGAACTAAAGATACTAGTTTTTGTTTCATACAAAATCTAATTCTTAGAAATTTTATCAAGAAGAAAAGGTGAATATTACATAGTATCCTTTTTGAAACATTTTTTTGCTAGATTGACGTTCTAAAGCTGGGTAGATAGATACTCATCTGCTATCCTTGAACACTAAGTCCCCACATTAGAAAATAAGATTAAGTTTATTCAAGTCAAGCATTTCATGGCAGAGATCCAGAAACCAGAATATAGTAAGTCTACCTTTTAGAGTTACTACAAATTCAGAATGCAATCTCGTTTTAACTCTTTCCAGTCAAATTTCTCAGATTCTTCAATTTGACTTTTAGATGTTGATCATTCCATGCCCTGGTTATGTGACTTGCTCTTACCACTAGATACTGAAAAAAAATCTCTTTCTATCTAGGTCAATTAAGAAAATCCACTACCTCTCTAGATATTTCCATGTCTCCTGGAATGATGACTAACTTTAAGAACCACTGATGCAAGAGTGTGGTGTATTTCTTTCCACAGAAATGATTAGAAAGCCTTCAGCTTTATCTGATTTTACTTGTCCTGAATAGGTATGAACAACAGTCTGTTCCCTCCAAAGGGGGCAAGAAGGACACAAAAATGTAAATTCTCCAAAGAAGCTTCTAAATCAATGGAGTGTCTTATCTTAGAAGAATACGAGGAAAGAGTTACTTACAGGAGCATGATCGAGAGAAAGACAGTGGCATATCTTGGCTGTTTCACTGTAGTCCCACCTCCAGTAAATATTCCACCTCCTATATAGACCGCTGAACCATCCCAAAGGCCACACACTGCTAGGGGGCAAGAAGAAATAACATTAGGAATGAAGGTGAAGATTATATGACTCTTCAACTTCAGGCAGGATCTAACATCCTCATGACCATAATGACGCAAGTAGTCAATATAACCCATTTATTTATTTAAAGAATATTTCTAGGGTCCAAATTAAGTTGCAAATCACTATAGCTATCTCTATTCCATAAAGATTAGTATGAATTCCATGCCCTAGCAAAATATCTGTGTCCCAGACTTTCCCTTCTCTTCAGGTACTTACATGTTTCTGTCACTGAATCTTGGTTAGGGTAACATAGTTATTTCACTGTTTTTGAGCATTGCAACACAAAGCCACAGGAACAGTCATGCATTTAACATTTATGATTTTTTTGCCAAGATACAGAGAACACAGTAAAGTGTTTGTTTCTACACACTAGGCACAATAGGCCAGTAGTGTAAGGTGCAAATCCAGACATGTAGAGAATTTTGTTTTTGTTTGTTTGGTTGGTTGGTGGGTCATTTTATTTTGTTCTTTTGATGTTTTTGGTTTCTTGTTTTTTGTTTGTTTTTTTTTTAAGCAAGTACTTTCATTAGCCAAATATCACACAAGGTCTTCATGCTGTAGCTTATAATATCCTAAGTCACAGTTTTCAGCCAAATTTATCTACACAAACATAGGTTCTGTCATGAACGTGGTACTTAAATCTAATCAGAATATATTTAGCTACACCTATGACAGTGGTATACAGTTGATTGAGTATAAACATCAGGATTGGATGGGTAGTTGCACTTACTTTGTGCTAAGCAGGTCTCTTTATGACACTTGATAGAAATGGCCAACCAAGTGTCATCTGAAAGTAAAGCAAGAGTATGGAATCTTCATTTCAGTCACAGTTAGATATCTCTTTATTGTGCAACCATAATATGTGCTATACCATTCACTAGTCTGTTAAATTTAGTATTGTTTGCATCCACCACATTGCCAATAGTCTATATGGTATGAATAAACACTTCCCCAGAAATCATCAGCAGGGTCTGGTAAGAACTGGAGTTTTTTGTGTAGAGGAGGAGATACAAGTGATGGTCTCCTGTTTTTGTGTACAAATTGGTTCTTTGGTGAAGAACAGGTCAATGAAAGTCATAAAAATTCAATGGAGCACTGAGGAACAGGGGGTAGATTTGGAAATAGAGCTACAAGTTGAAAATGATTTAGAATCTCTTGTGTTGGAAACTATTTTGCTCCAGACATAGTAAAGAAAATATGCCTGGGACACCTTTCTTCTGGACATCATATTATATACCAGAATTAGAAAAATAATGCCTGAGCGTAAGAACTGTAAACTAAACTTACTTTTTAGAGGGCACGAAAGCCTCTAGGGTAGACATTGTTCTTTGATCACTGGACCCTTTCATCATACTGATCTACCCAACAGAGAGGACTTGGCCAAAGGGCAGTCAAGAGGCCATGAGAACCAAGAGTATTCTGAGGAATGATGTGGTAAAGAATAGAACTGATCCCGATCCACCCATAACTGGAATAATCTTGATTGCCTCTTCCATGGAGCACTAAAAGGACCCCAAAATAGTGAGGACAAATGCCTCAATGAGAATGAGAGCAGCTCATAAAGAGTTAAATGTACTCATGATTCCTATTCAACCTGTTCTGGTCATTCTTATTCAGAGGGAGCAACTGAACAAAGTGATACATTCTCTCATTGTTTAGTAACATCTTGTTAAAATTTTATTAATACCCTTATTTACCAAATTCTACTATCAACAAGCTTCTACAATACTAGGTTTCCATATGTACTTCAGAAGTCTTTAGTGTTAGTTAACCTACTCTTTTAACCTTTTTTTTCTCCTGCCTTCCCATTTTCACATCATTTAATATGCCTTACCCCCATTATTCCTTTCTCCTGAATACCATCTATACTTTACTATCCTACCCAGTTTGAAATCTTGCCACTCATGCCATAGACCTAGAATAGTTTCTTAAATTCTAAAGGTACTTCAATTTAAACACACATATCTAAAGATTCAAAGAGAGAGAGCTGCAACATGTACTGTTCTTCCAAAGGACCTGGGTCTGATTCTCAGCACTCACATCCAACAGCTTAAAACTACCTGTGACTCCAGCTCCAGGAGGACCAAACTCCTCTGGCTTCTGTGTGTACCCACCCCCCACCCTCCACACACATATACACACAATTAAAAAATAATAAAAATAAATATAAAAATTCAAAGCTATGATCCATATATGAGAAAGAACATTTGGCATATATCTTTGTGGGTCTGGATTACCTAAGAATGATTATTTCCCACTATCCATTTTCTTCCAAATTTCATTATCTTTAGAGCTGACTAAAACTCACTGTGTATATATACCACATTTTCATTATCCATTCATCAACTGATAGGTGTAAGCTGTTTCTGCTTCTTATTTACTGTGAATAGAATGTCAATAAACATGGATAAAGAAGTATCTATGTAGTAGGGTGTAGGGTCTTTGGCTATATACTTGGGAGTTGTATAGTTGAGTCAGAAGGCAGATCAATTTCTATATTTTTGATGAACCTCTATATCAATTTTCATAGTGGCTACACAATACTACATTTTCATTAATGTTAGAGACACCAATTCATGGACTGTGACTCAGACTGAGTCAAAAAGAAAGAAGAAATAAAGCAACAGCTTTTATCTCTCTTTGTTTCTTAATTGTGAAAGCAGTATGACAAGCTATCTCACAGCTCCTGACACCCTGAATTGTGTCCACTTGAAATATAAGCTTCCAGAAACTTCCTTGGAAAAGTCACTTCTGTTAGGTCTTTGATCATAGTAGAGAAAAAGTGAATTTGTAAAAAAGCCATTATCCAGGAATCATTAATCTTCACTGTCTTGAGCCATTTCCACAGGACTGTCTTGGTACAGGAAGTTAACACTGTCTATACTTGCCAGGAGTAAATGGGGGAATGATTCCATCCTTATCTACGGAATCTGCGTTATGGTGTATAACTGGCTCCAGGCTAGTACTGTGGCTACATCCTGTTTATCACCCATGTCTGTCTGCTGAAACAGGCTCAGAGTTTTGTGAACAACGTTAAAAATAAAAAGCTCTAATTTCACATAAGCACTTAAGTTCAACTTAATTTCCTGTCTTTAAGTGATATTCTCCATTTGTGGTATATATCAAATCTCCTACCATGACAAACTACCTCAAATCTATTATCTTTCAGTACAAAGTGTTCACTGCCTAATATGTTTAATAGGAATGATCTAGCTTTAACAAAATACATTTCAGCAGAATGTGTGTGTGTGCGCGTGCGTGCGTGCGTGCGTGCGTGCGTGTGTGTGTGTGTGTGTGTGTGTGATAGACATGGGTGTAAATGTAATAACACTAAATGAAGAACAAAAGGCCATAAATTTGAGAAGGAGTTTGCAGATGAAGATGGGAAGGGTTAGGGGAGGTAGGGAAGGGGAAGTGATGTAATTCTTTATCTCCATGTCTATAGTCTGTTACTCTCTGGTATATTCTAAGATCCTATGTGATCTTTCTTCGCTTTACTGACTGCCTTTATTTCTGTGAAAAAGGTATTTAATTTTATGGATGATAGTGTGTTCATTCTTGGGACTATTTCTGGTTATCAAGTCCCTTTTTATATAGTTCTTACCTTTACCTATGTTCAATGTCATCCTTTTGTTTGGACTCTAAAAGTCCAAGTCATATATGCATTACTAACTACTACTGAATTTTGGAATTATTTTTTGTACAGATTGAGAAATATTGATCTAGGTTCATTGTACTACATTACATAACAGTTTCTTCCACAATGTTTGTTGAACCTATATTTTCTCCTATATGTATTTTATTACCTTATTAAATATTAGATGAATATATCTCTGTGGATTTACATCTGGATATTCTTGTTTTCATTTATTTACTATATTTTATTGTTATTTCTTTTATGTATATGTGTTTTATCCTGCATGCATGTCTATGTATCATATATGTGCCTGGTACCAAAAGAACACATTGGGTTCCCAGGAAATGGAGTTGTTACAGGTGGTTGTAAGATGCTGTTGTTGGTCCTGGGAATTGAATTCCAAACCTGTGAAAAAGCAGCCAGATTCTTAACTGCTATGCCATCTCCCAAGACCCTCACTTAAAATTTTTGAAATTTATTTTTTTTATTTGTTTGTTTGTTTTGTGGACACACCACACAGGTGAGGGTCAGAGGAGAGATTGTTGAAATCAGTTTCTCTCTTTAAAAGTGGGTCCTGGGGATCAACTCAGGTCATCAGAGTAGGTGACAATTGCCTTCACCCACAAAGTCATCTCCCTTACCCTATTCTGGAATTTCTGTTCTCTCCTTTTTCTAGTGTATTGGTTTTTGTACCAATATCATGTTGTTTTTGTTACTATAGCTCTATGGAGAAAATACAATTAGATATTATGATATTTCTAGGCTTCTTTCTTCTGCTTAGTGTGATTTTGGCTCATCAGTGACACTTTGTTACCATTTTGATCTTAGAATCATTTCAAAAGCTGTCCAGAGTACACCACGGGAGTTTCGTCCACCATTCCATGCGACTTGCCAGCATTCTGCAGTGGCGCCTTCATTCTCCTCAGATCAGTTCTGCCAATCCTGAGAGTGTGAGCTTTTCCACCTTCTACCTTTTCTCCCACTACTTTTAACTCGTATTAAATTTCTCAATGTAGCATTCTTCTACCCCCTTAGGTATGTTTGTTTATAGTCATTTTGTTTTATTCTGAAGCTATTGTGAAGGAGTTCAGTTTCCTGATTTATTCAAATCAAGTTATTTTTGCAAGGTAAGAAATATATGTGAGTTTTGGATGCTACAACATTCCTGTTTATTATATGTAAAAGGTTTTTTTGCCAACTCTTTAGTGCCATTAAAATATGTGATTATATCTTAAGCCAGCTAATAGAACTAATTTCCCTTTTATTAGTGTCTTTAAAAAAACCGTTATTGAAAAAATTATTTTTAATCCATATTTAGAACAAACTTAAAAGTGATACTGTGCAGCAGAAAGACAATGTGAATGAAAGTGGACTGCATTCTTGAAATTGCTAGGAGTAGTTGTTTCTATTACAGAAACAATTCCACATTGTATATATCCTTCATATGCAATAGATATTGTATACAATTATGTCAGTTAAAAATATAGATGGTATCCAATAAAAATTTTAAGTTGTATTACAAAAATTATTTTTCATATAAAATATTCTGATCATGATTTTCTATGACCCAGCTCCTCCCAAATCTTCCATACTTCCCCACTCACCCAACTCCATTTCTTTCTTTGTCATTTTAGAAAACAAACAAAAAGTAAAGTAAAAAGCACTAGAAAGACACACAGACATATCCAAAAGCAAAATCCATAAAAAATGAAAATCGGAAATCATAATATAGAAGCAAAGGAACAGTAAAGTAAAAAAATGCCCAAACAAAGTAATGTAAGACAAAAATATCTATTTTAAAAAAACCCACTAAGTTCATTTTGTGTTTACAAAAATTACTAATGAGTTCGTTTCATGTTAGCCATCTTCTGCTAGACCTATGGCCTATCCTTAAATGTCATTAATATGCCCAGTGAGACTCCACTAGAGAAAAACTAAATTTTTCTTTACAACTGCATATCAGTTGGAGAAAATTTCTTGTTATTTATGACAGGGTCTCATGTCCACTTCCTCCTTGTGTACTGGGGCCTGTCTGGCTTGAATGTGTGTAAGCCCTTTGCACGTTGCAATTGTCTCTATGACTTCATATGTGTGTCAGTCCTGTTGTGTTTGGAAGACACTGTTTCCTCAGTGTCATCCATCCCCTCTGCTCTTAGAATCTTTCTGCTTCCTCTTCCCATAGCTCCCTGACCACTGAAGGGTCTCTTCATTGCTGTGGGATGGTCTGTATGTCAAATTGCTCTGATTGGTCAATAAATAAAACACTGATTGGCCAATGGCCAGGCAGGAAGTATAGGTGGGACTAACAGGGAGAAGAATTCTGGGAAGTGGAAGGCTGAGCTAGAGGGAGTCACTGCGAGCCGCCGCCATGACAAGCAGCATGTGAAGATGCTGGTAAACCACAAGCCACGTGGCAAGGTATAGATTTATAAAAATGGATTAATTTAAGATATAAGAACAGTTAGCAAGAAGCCTGCCACGGCCATACAGTTTGTAAGCAATATAAGTCTCTGTGTTTACTTGGTTGGGTCTGAGTGGCTGTGGGACTGGCGGGTAACAGAGAATTGTCCTGACTGTGGGCCAGGCAGGAAAACTCTAGCTACACTTCATGGTGTTCTCAAACTTTCTCATGTTCTGTTTATGTTTCTATTTTGTCTTCTATCTCTGACTTGAATTATATTTTTCCTTCCTTGAGCAGTTTGCCTTAGTCGGACATTAATACAGTAATTTGTATATTTCTATGCCCTGCCCCCACTATTTAATTTGAACGTCTTGGAAAAAGAGTTCTGTTAACTTCTCATTTGCTCTACGTAGTGCCTATGATGTATAATTTCATATTTTATCAGATAAGTCAATTCCTATCATTGATTTCTTTCCACTTTGACATCCCTTGCTATTATTGCAGCAACAGAAACATTTCTTCAAATGTTCTATTACATTGAAATCTACAGAAGAATATATACTCACTCTCATTAGAGAGAAAGTCACTGTTATGTTCTGGAGTGTCTTTTCAGACCATATTTTTCTGAATCTTTGAGATACCTACAGCTGAGGCCTTTGACCATGACACCTGCATGATTTACCAGAAGCTTAAAATTAATTTTATTACAGACATTTTAAAACTTATATTTTCTAAAATTATTGTTACTTATTTCCAAACATGCCTGCCATGCCACTATCTTGTGTGCTGGAAATATGCATAAATATGTTAAGTGTAAAGCACAGTAGAGTTGGACCACGAATAACATAGATATGTGTGCATTTGGATCACACCACACTCTCCTGCCTTTGAAGGGAAAAGGTGACATATAATGAATGGAGCAGCTACTGTTTTGCATGCATTCAAGAGCTAGTAGAGGGGTTGATGAGTTTATTGAGCTATGTTCTGAAAAAGAAGGCCCATCACACTGGAAACAAAAGCAAAGTTCAGATAAATTCGACTGGCTTTGAGAGAAGATATGGGTTTGTTGGAACAATAAATATCAACATTTTTTATTATGTAGGAGAAATTTTTCTTGATTTCTGACATGGAGAACTGTCTGGTTTTGTTTTACACTGAAGCTTTAACATTTCAACAGATAAATCAAATAATAGTCAAATTTAAATTAAACATTCAACAAAGCCAGAAAGGAAATAAAAGATGTGGGATATGAGACGAGGTGATATGAATTTGTTATGAGAGTCTAAATTCAGGGTAGTTTTAGATTTTTATGTACTTTGGTATTGTAACAGCCCGGCAGTCTTTGTGTCATGTCTTTTATTGGCTTTCTTTCCTTTAGTCTTTCCTTTCTTTGCTTCTTTTCCCCAATACAGTTTTTGTTTTGCTTTTTAATCTTACTCTTTTATTTACACATCTGTCAAAATGTTGTCATCTCTCATTATCTAGGGATCTTTGAAACTTCCTGACATGCATAGAAAATACAGCCCAGCCACTCATTTTCCTTTAAGGAGATCTTTCAGTTGAAAAGCTCCCATCTTAGGTTTCTTAGAGACAGCTAACAAGCTGAATTCTGTACTGTTCACCAAACAACATAAAGAGAATATTAGGTGTTTTAGTTTTATAGTGAGGGTGTATTGAGATCAATGACCTCATAGCAAATGTCTACATGATCTAGTTTAAGGTGATTGTTTCTACATAAAATTAGTATGGATTTCAAAAGAAAGGAATGATAACAACCCTCAATCTCTGGTGAAAATATGCTAAGAAATTTCACTTTCTGATCTAGTCTGGATCCATATGAACAGGAGGAAGAGAGAACTGGTAGCAACCCTAGGAAGAGGTCATCTGTGATCCAGCACTGTTATCACTCCACTGTTGGGGAAGTCCTCTTGCATGATATTTCTGTGTCAGTTGGTATAATACACACTTTTACTGATTTCTTTTGGTAGTGTTCCTTAAAGATGAGGGGATCTACAAGACAGACTGTAGAGGGTGAGACAAATGGCTGAGTGTAGAGAGGATAGAAAAATGTATCTAGAGGATGTATGTTGATAAAAATACTGTAACTTGAAGTACTCTCTAGTAGGTGTTTTAGGCAAATGCAAGTGTGCCCTATGAAAGAGTCAACTGCTACAGAGAGTGAATTTAATCTTGTCAGCAATAAGTCTTTGATATCACCATATAAGTAGGTAAAGGAAGAATCTTATTTTTTCTTAAGCCTCCTTCCCATTCTGACAAAGTCAAAGGAATGGATATCAAGAGGCAATTAGTGCAGCATTGTAGAAACTGACCTTCTCTTCTATGCCTTTCCTGATATCTGAGTTGAGCCAGAAGAGAACATAAATGTATTAAGTAGAAATAGAACAAAAAAGACTCATAGACTCAGAGAGAAGAGAACATATTGACTGTGTCAACGATGGTTCCAAAAAAATGATAATTTAAAAGAGCATGGCTGAAGGCAGTTACATCTCATACCATCCTATGTTTAAACACTACTACTTTCAGTTCAAAAAGTTCTTAGAATGCTGCCATACTACAGTCACATGTCATTTCACTGGCATTTGGCTTAAAGACATGCCTGCTGTTCTTAAGGTATCCCAACATGTCCATACTATCAGTAGCTTAGCTCTCCCTTTAATTCTGATCTCATGCTTTGTTTTTATAACTTGATCAACATCATTTTATTATGACTCTAAGTTATAAATTGCTTGAAATTTCCAATAAAACATTTGTCATTTGTGATCAAAGTGTTTATGTTCTTGTTACATTTAGGACTAAATGAAAAAAAAAGCTAATGACAAATTTTCTTATACTTTGGTAAATCTAATATGTCTATTTTTACTTCTTTAAAGAGACCCTCTATGTACATGTATGTCTTCAAATGTATAAAATTAAAAAGAATCCTCAAAAGACTGGGTCATAGAAATCATTTTTCAACCTTGAGGATGAGCAGGTATTGCCACCAACAAAGGAACATATCAGGTATTTGATATTAAGGTCAACCTTCTTTGTGTCAGTCCCCAAGCAGAAGGACAATTTAAATAAAGCAGAGAGGCAAGTCTTTTCATCAGATGCCTGCAAAGATTCCAGATCTGACCACTCAGCATAGTCTTCATTTTCAATTCCCAGATGAACCTAAAGACCAAAATGATAGTCAGTCATCTGTTATTTACACTGCTTGTTCGTTAGTCCTTTTTTTTCCTTTTAAATATTGAATTGTATTTAGAGAAACATTAATATGTGAAATTTCAGTTATAGACATTGAATTCACAATTCTAATGCTGGGTAATCTGACAACTAGAATCAGGATTCGTGTCCATGTTTTCTTATATTAAATTTATAAAAGATAAATTATTTCCTTTAAAAATAGGATGACGAAATAACAGAAAAGCAATACCAGTGGATGCTGATGGGCTAGAGGTGTTTGTTACGAGATCTAGTGTATTTCACTCCACCTAGGAAAAATAGTTTCCCAATGACTGTGAGGAATCGTTAAACTTTTATGTCAGCTCCTGTCATTATTGTTGTTTTTAATTTATTTATTTTTATTTTATGTGCATTGGTGTTTTGCCTGCCTGTACGTCTATATAAGAGAGTCAGATCTTGGAGTTACAAACAGTTGTGATCTGTCATGTGGGTGTTGGGAATTGAATCAGAGTCCTCTGGAAGGGCAGTCAGTGCTCTTAACTGCTGAGCCATCTCCATCAACTTGATACAAACTATAATTATCTGGGAAGAAGAACCACAGTTGAAAAAATACATCCATTACATTGCCTGTAGGTAAGTCTATAGGGCATTTCTGGAGCATAGGTGTGTGCCATTCGTGGGCAGGTGATCCTGTGTTGTGTGAAGAAACAGGCTGAGCAAGCTCATAAGCATTCCTCTATGGCTTCTGCTTCAGTTCCTGCCTCAAGGTTCATGCCTTGAGTTCCTGCCCTGACTTCCTTAGATAATGGACAGTGATATGGAAGTGTAAGTTGAAAACAAGAACAAAAACGAAAACAAAAACCACTTTCCTCCCCAAGTTGCTTTTGGTCATATTTTATCAAAGTAATAGAAACCCTAGCCAATACAATCTCTTAAGTGGCTAAGCTGCATACAAGACTGGTTAACTAAATTTTGTTCTTGCTAAGTGGGGTGTGTCAAAATGTATTATTAAGAAGTAATCTATTTCATGAATGAGAAAAGTGGATTTTAAGAAGACTGCTCACCATGTTGAGTATCCATTTGATGAGTTCTAGAAGCTCTTGGTTTTGGGCCTCAATATCTTTTGCTGTGGACAGGATAGCATCATTGGCTCCTGGCATACCAGTGAGTTTGGCCACTTGGTAGTGTAAAGGGTCATTCCAGGTTCCCATTAGATTCAGTGTTATTTTCAGAAAGTCTTCAAGCTATGCATCCATAATTGATCAATTATGTTAAGAGAAATGAAATACAGAAAGATTGTTTACATTTAATTTGTAATCAGAGATGTTGAAGTAAAATATCCATTTGTAATTTGAAAGCGAATACTGAGTACTTTATATATGAAAATAGGGTAGAATTTTAAACATTAGAACATTCAGAACTACCGTCTGCTAAAATGAAATATTATGCTATATAAATAATTACTTTTAAAATGAGCTTCCTACTGATTATGTTTTGTTTTCCATCTGAATCCTACAATCTGACCTCCTCTAAGTTCTTAGATGTTAGATTGTTTTCTTTGTCATGAGAATGCAAGGCTTTGGGGGAAAGATCCATGCCATCACTGTCAATGACAAATCATTCAACTAGATTTATAAAACAAGTAAGGTATAGTGTTTGAAATCATACTTATTTTAATGCCTTTTAGGATATTAATGCACAAATATTATGAAGACAATTTGACATTAATAAATGTGCTTCTCTCAGTCTCAATGATTCTCTGTCCCTGTCCCTTCCCTCTAGATAAGTGATACTTTAGATGGTAAGTGCTGATGAAAAACCATGGCCTTGCTTTGCCTTTAATAATAGCATTAATAGAAATGGCAATGGAATTTTGAATCTCCAGTGTGTAGATTCAAATTCATACAAGAAATTTGAATTGGCAAATTCATTCAAGAAATTCATCTCTAAATTTAAAATGCTTGCTATTGTCTTGGTTACTTTAGTAGATGCCACTATGAACAGTAGAAAGGAATCCAATGGATATTGCAACAGAAAGACATAAAAGATGTAGAAGAAAGGAACAGTTCAAATAGGAAGTAAAATAGGCTGCTGGAAGCATTGTGTTATATGATTTGGAGCGAGGGCTTGAGTTACGTGAAACCTCCACTCCATACTGACAATATATTGGGATTATAAATTCTTTGAAAGTTTTCAGAACTCTGGCTTCTCTTATCAGTTAGTGTTTAGGAGGGTTACTTGAAGGAATGCCAATAAAGGACTCTGAAATGTCTAGTCATCGAGTAGGTCTCTACAAAAGGTTTCCTTCATTCCCCTCTTCTTCCTGCACTTTCACTTACTATTTTCACATGATGTTCAAGTCAACTCATTTGAGGATAAGTTTGTTAGGGAATCCAAACTGACCAATCATAACAATTATAAATTACATTCTTTGTGATATGCAAAACTTCTCATCACAACTAAGGGCATGATTTCCTTCTGAGGAACATTACATCGAATTTACTGGACCCCTTGTTCAGATACTTTCAGTTAAGACAGAGAAGAAAGTATAAACTCACAGAAGACTGAACAGATAAGAAGTAGATGTAGAATCAGTACAGTCTTGAAATAAAGAAGGCTTATCATGGTACTGAGCAATGAAAAATGTGCCAATGATACATAATGTATAATTAAGAAAATTGTTTTTGTGTATCTTAGGTATACACAGGAATGTCTATTTATATAGTGGTGTCCTAGTCCATTCAACCTTTTCCTACAGAAAAAATAAGTCAATTTCCACTGACAGAACATTGGTGAACTAGAATCATCTAAAAGGCCAGTTCATGGAGATCTGTTACAATATTATTTAATAATTGATTTTCCTATAATTTATCAACTGTGTATCATGATTTTTATTCTGCTACTCACTCTTACTCTTTGTTTGTATTCCTGTGATTACCACACCTATTGCAGTACTTAAAAAAGCTCCAGCATGGCAGAGCCAGGGCACAGCTTCAGCTGTTTCAATAAAAACTGAGGACTCACTGATAACTTTTGGGCTTCCTGTATTGTTTGTGGGATGTTGACTGTGACAGTGCGGCAGCTGTCCAACATCTTGGACATAGTCTTCTCATTCTTGTACAAGTCCAACATCTGCAAATATTAAAAAAGAAATAGAGTTAGACAGAATTTGGAAATTGAGTAAATGAACTTGTAACCAGAATATTATTAACTATAGGTGTAATTTTTTACAAATAAACACTGCATGAAACCCCAGCGAGTGGAGCAGAGGGCGAGTCCAGCCATGACCGACTTTAAATTGGGCATAGTGCAGCTCGGCCAGGTGGCCGGGAAGACCAAATACACACTGATAGATGAACAAGACATACCACTGGTGGAGATCTACTCCTTTGAGGCTCAAATAAAAGCAGATGCTGATAAAAATGGTGCTAGGATATTTACATATGCCTTCTACAAAAACTGAGGAAGGGGCTCGGGCAGGCTTCTGCATGAGCTGCCGTGGGAACGACACAGGGGAGGTGTGGCTCCCGGGTTTCAGGTGGTACATCTCAATGCTGTGACTGTAGACAATCAATCGGCTGGACAACCTGCAGTTGGTACCATGGGGCTGGCGACCCAAAGCTGGAGAGAAGCCCTCCAGCTACTTTAAGAGAATGAATCTTTAACCATTTTCCCTGTAGCTAAGTAATCTCATTTAATTTTTCATCTGACTTTCTGATCTGTCATCCATTCCTATTTACTTTTCTCTTGTTCTGTCATTAATTCCAAATTTTTGTATAATGATCAAAAGCCCTAGAAATGGCAAAACTGAAAAACACAACATGTTTTACGAAGTCTTTCTTTAGATTTGAGTCTAATGCTGCAGTAAATGCACATCTGTATTTATTAATCATTTGTTTCCTGTTGGTTCAAATGTTTCTTTTAGCTAGGCATTTTAAAACTACACATTTTCTTTCCGTTCCCAGTGAATATATGCACATGTACCATTCACACTTAATCATGAATCTTGACTGGAATTGTGTCAAATTTGACAAAAGTAAGCATAACAAACTGACCATTTTAAGAAAATAAAACAGGAAAAATTAAAAACTCATAAATGATTAATTATTACATAATATTTTATATATTATCATTTAAATATTATAGTTATCTAAATATATTATTAAGCTACACATTATCTAAAAATATATTCAGCTAA
This sequence comes from Peromyscus melanophrys, assembly GCA_902168415.1. NCBI lineage: Eukaryota > Metazoa > Chordata > Mammalia > Rodentia > Cricetidae > Peromyscus > Peromyscus melanophrys. The sequence goes on along the minus strand of CABHPR010151474.1, from coordinate 26,425 downwards.
TGTGTAAAACTTAAAGGATTGTCAGGAATGTCAAGAATTTGAAAGAGTGTCAGTCAAGAATGAGGAATGAGAAATTCATGAATAAAAACCGATATGAACAGGTGTTTACTACAAAGCTGGGGACACAGTCTCTTGATGACTGTTATTGTACTCAAGCCTTATCTGTTTTCTCCTTCACATTGACAGACCTTGAACAGACAGCATGCGGTCATTGGGAGGAAAGAGCCTATTTTCAGTTGCCAGCCTGCTCTCCCACTGAATGGACATTAGCACTGGAGACCTTTAAACAAGATTTCATTTGTAGCATTGGGGGTTTCTGAAAACAAAAACAACAACAACAAAAAAAACTAGTGCCCCTCCGTGACATAGATTTAGGCCAGTGTGCTTCGGTTTCCTACACATAACTAACTACAAAGCAATTGTACTCCTTCTCAGTGAGACCAGAAAATTATGTTTCTTCCTCCACCACATTCTTACAGATTGATATCTCAGATACAAATATAAATAAAATGAAATACACAGATTTAGAGAAAAATGAGAAATCATAATAATCTCAGCAAATGAGATTTCCTGAAGCTTTCCCATTCTTCTGCAAAGAATGTTTGTTTGTTTTATAATGGCAGTGGAATCTTTTACCTGTGGAAATGTATTACTTAAAATTTGGTTAATGACATTTTTTTTTACTTAAATTGCTATGAAACCATTAGCATGAAGGCTTTACAGGGAGGGGAGATGGAAATGAATGAGGTACTCACAAATTTTAAGAATGTGTTCGTAGAGAAGTCATTGATGAACTGAGATAGAATAAGGGAAATGAAAGAAAAAGTTGTAAGTGAAAAGCAACATGAATGCACATTTATTATAACTTCAGAGTCACGTTTATTAAGTGGCCATTGCCGTACTGAAGCCATGTCTATTGTCACACGCCCGACAATAACTGACTGAACAGGTAACATGCAGATATCAAAATTATTGAACCTATTTCACTTCTAACCCATCACTCCCATTGAATGACTCATCCAATGAAATCTTTAAACCATGACTCCTGGCATTGAGGAGTTTCTGAAAAGCTAATATTTCTTTTTCTATTCTTGAATCCTAGGAAATTAGATTCATTCTATTAATTCCACTGGACTCAATGCAATACACTGCTCCTCTATTGGCTATCTATATGCAGAGACTGGCTGTGTACAAAATAGATGAGGGAGTCAGAGTTGTTCTCCAGCTCCATCTTTTAGGTTTTTATGTGACAGTTGTGTTTTAACAATAATCTCCCTGTAGAAATTGAGCCAAATATCACCATACATATATATCTGCATTATGTAACCTCTTGTTCTTCATTGGTTCAAACTGATATTCTTTTAATAGTTAAGTATAAACAATTTCAAAAATCACTGAAAGCTTTGTACATCTTTGAACTTTCATGAAATTATCTTGTTCTTCAATGTTCTATTTCTCAGTAGCTAATTTCTTTGAATCTATGACAGATATTTAATTAGAAATTTGGCTTACAATAATTTTAAATGTGTTGCAGTATAATTATTGACAGGAAGACTCCTTTTAGGAGGAAGCCATAGATAAGTGAGGTACTTACAAACATCTTGCGCATTTCCCTATTGAGTTCACTGATGTTATAAGACAGCATAAGGGCATGATCAAACAGGTCCTGGAGGTAGACTTCACTTTGTCCAGCTCCAGGGACATTCACAGGCAAAGGGGCAACATTCTCACACAGAAGCAAATTTAACACCAGTATCAACAGGAGCCTTCCTGCTTTATAGAAACAAGATGTTGAGATCTATTTGTCCTCCCCCCTCCCTCGCCTTCCCCCTAGCCCACCCTCCATTCCCAGCTCCTCCAGGGCAAAGACTCCCCTGCAGGCAGTGGGCAGTGGGACCGGGACCTGTCCTCAGTACATGAGCTGGCTGTTTGGAACCTGGGCTTATGCAGGGACACTCAGCTCAGCCTGGGAGGAGGGGACTAGACCTGCCTGAACTGAATCTACCAGGTAGAATCATTCTTTGTAGATAATTTAATGTCTTGAGAATTTATGGTGATTTTTATTGGTTACTCTCTCAAAGATTGTGTTATACTTGGTAGGCAATATTTGTATCAGGACAAAGTCTACATCCCTGACATTGCTTCATTATCATGCCTAACAAGAATAAGTGTATTATTATCAATTGTTTAATACTGAGTTTGAAGAGAATCCTATCATGGAAAGGACCCTACAGGCTACGTTTAGACTCACCATAATAATTCCATGTATGGGAATTTTGCCATAAGTTTTTACAGGTTTTACAATAACTCTGTGGGTAGACTGATCCTATGTAATATTACCAACCTCTATTGATAAAAGAGAACACTTAAAAGGTTAAATGATTTTCCTTTTGATCAGTTGTTCAAAGAAGCTCTAGTAATATTGATTGTATCCACTTCTCTTGCTTTGTAAATCAACCTCCTTTAAATTAGTATTCCTACAATGATCAAAATGGTCAGCACCAATTTAACTTTTACTGATGGACAAACACAGAAACCTAACGTGTCAATAATTTACATGCCCACCAACATGATCCAGAATGTTATGCTTCAAAATGGAATGTCTACTTACCTTTAGTGGCATTAGTCTGAAAACACTTCTGTTCCAGAGAACCTTAGATAAGTCCAATTAGAAATGTGCAACAGAAAATTAGAGAACTAGTAAATTTTGTTCAAGGAAAACATCTAGACTCAAGTACTCAAAATAACTGAAAAAAACTATGTAGCATTATTTCACATGCAAAATAAATATTTTTTTGATAATTTCTATATAGAAAGTAAGTTTACAAAAATCTATGTGCTTTCCCAAAATTATTATATATGATCAATATTTATGCATTAAATAGATATAGGTATAAATTCCTTCCATTTGCTATCTGAAGGATTTAAAGATTAGTATAAGGCTATAAATTATTTTAGCTTTTCACTTCATAAAAATCAATATAAGACCCAGGCATGGCAGAGCACACTTTTAATTTCAATATTCAGGAGACAAAGGCAAGTGGATCTCAGTGACTTTGAAGTCAACTTGGTTTACATATTGAGTGCCAGACCAGTCATAATTATGTGGTGATACCCTGTCTCAATATACACATGCTTGTCACTGATTCATTTTACTTAGAAATATTATCCAAAGTAAATAATAGTACAGTGTTCATATAATATGGGTTTTCCTAGACAGGGTTTCTCCATGTAGTTTTGGTGCCTGTCCTGGATCTCGATCTGTAGACCAGGCTGGCCTTGAAGTCACAGAGATCCACCTGGCTCTGCTTACTGAGGCTGGGATTAAAGGCATGTGCCACTGCCGCCCAGCTTCAATGTCCATATTTTGAAAGAGTATTTTACTAGATTTACATTGTCAAAGATGTATAGATCCACATCTGCAAGCCTTATCTATTATGTCCCCATAATTGGCACTGTGGTTAAGTGCGCTCCAGTTAAGCAGCTCATAAAAACTTAAGAATGAGAAGATAGTACTTTCTTCCTTCTCAAGTTGTTAGAAATTCAGTTCACAATTCTTACAATCTTATTCCAGTAAATAAATAAATAAATAAATAAATAAATAAATAAATAAATAAATGTAAGCAATTTTAATTTTAGAAGACATACCATTCATTTTCTGGAATGCTCTTGGACATTTGAGTATTGTGTAATCACAATTCTTGTTCCTATGACTAGATGCTGGCAATATTCATCTTTTCTACCTTAGATCAATTAAGAAAATATAAACCACCTCTAGACATTTCTACATGTCTACAGGAAAGAGATTCTCTTGTAAGAACCTTAATCCAAGGATGTATGCTTTTTAGAGCAATGATTAGAAAGTACTTCTTAGAGAACTTGCTTTTTTCATCTTGGTTAAGCAGGAACAAATACCCATTCACTTAGCACAAAGATGACAGAAAAATGTAAAATGTCCAAACAAATGTTGTAAAAGAATGCAATATTTAAAGTCACTTAGAGGAACTTAGGGGAAGAATTACTTACAGAAGCATGGTTGGGTGGAAGGCAGCAGCATTCCTGCAAAGTCTCAGCAGTTTGCCTGCTGTCCCAGGAATGCTGATTCACTGCAGTCCTACCTACTATATAGTCCAGTACACCATGCCTAAGGCCACACACTGCTTGGGTACAGGAGGAAGTAATTCTGAAATTCTAGATGGAGACTCCATGATTCTTCCTTCTGGAGGATTAGCACCTCATTAGCATGATGACTAAAGCAGTCATATAAGCATTATTTAGCTAATTTCAGGGTGATATCTAAGGGGCTAGTTAAGTTGCAAATCACCACAGATGTCTTTGCACCAAGAAGTCTGAAGGCAATCTCATACTATTAGGAAACAGTGATTTCCTGGACCTGCATTCTCTTCTCCGGTTCTTATGTATTTCCATCACCTCTTCTGAAATGTTCACTGGATCTTAGATGGGAGGACTTAGGTTTTTCAGTTTTGTTTTGTTTTTTAACATTAGAACACAAACCATAGTAAGAATCCCCAATATTAAGAAATTTAACCTTTGGAAATTTTAGTCAATATCTGTGGCATAATGTAAAGTGCTCATTTCTACACTCTAGGCATATAACAAGAGTAATATAGAGTATTAAATACTGATGTTTAAGGGAGTCTTTTAAGAGAGTAATTCACATTAACTTAAAACATCAAAGTCCCCAAAACGGATCAAAAACATTCTTAATCATGTATTATCAGCCAGGTTACAGAAATAAATACAGGTTTCTTTTTATGGACCTGGACCTAAATCTAATACAGTTTAGTTGTACCTATACAAGTTGCTGTGTGACTGTTCATTGAACATATACATCTGGCTTATTTGGTAATTTCCTTCACTTGGACTGAGTAAGGCTCTCAGTGACATCTGCAACTATGAAACTCAGGCAACACTGGGGTTTCCCACTTCGGTCCTAGTGAGATTTCTTCTAATAATGCAAACATAACAAGGGGCATATCATTACATGATTTCTTTGATGAAATATTGTGTATATTAAATACATTGTCAATAGTCTTTTTTCTATTGATTGTCAGTTGTGCCTCATTGTTGAACAGCTCATAAGAACTTTCTAAGACACTGTGATACCTGACTGATGAATCAACGATTGGAAGAAAAGGTGCAAGATATGATGTGAAAAAAAATAACGTGGTGCTTTGGTGAATGTCCAACCAATGAAAACCCCAAATACTTTTGGACCACTGACCGGCAGTTGGTGGACTTAGAAACAGAGTCAAGAGGATAAAAATGATGTAACATTCCTATATTGGGCTACATTTTGCCACAGATATCAAACATCACATTTTAGTGAAAGAAAATGTTAGGTATTCTTTTCCACTGAGGTCATAATGTATACCAGAATTGGAGAGTCTTACCTTCAAATATGAAATGTAAGCTGAATTTATTTGTTTAAAGGAAAGGAGAGAATGCAGGATAGATATTTTCATCCAGTCTTTGAAACTTTCAGTAGAAAAGTCTATCAGTGAAAAGGCATTGACCACAGAGCAATCTAAAGGCCGTGAGAATCAGGAAGTGTTCTGAAAAGGCAGCTGGTGCAGCAAGCCAGAAAGGGCTTGTTACCTACTGACTAAGCTGAGCATATGAGTTCTTCTCAAATTACCAGTTCCTTTGCTCATTGAAAGGGAGTCCAAATAAGGAAGCCAGATGCCTCATTGAGAAGGACACTGTCTTGCAAAGGCCTAAATACAAAAGTGACTCCCAGTCTTCGTTCTCCACATTTGTACTTGGAGGAAACAACAGAAATAAGCAACAGGAATTTTCATTATTTCAGTAATAACTTAGTAACTTTTAAAAATCTCTCATCTGCTGAATGCCACCATCAGCTCACACGTGTTGAGCATGCTTATTAATTAATTAATTAATTAATTAAGTGATAATGCCCATTCTTTGCAAACATTGGTCACCGAGTCATGCTGTCTCACAGATGTAGACAACCAAATCCATCTATAACATCAGTAAGTTGGAAGACAATAATTAGAACAACACCACACATTTGGGGACCATTGTACATCCCAAACACAAGATACTGAAGAAATACAATTTGCAAGAATGTTTACCTTTTAGTCAAAGTAAGTTCCACTGTGCATGCTAAGTCAAGAACCAAAGTGATTGTTAGCAGAGCCAGATAATTTTATATAAAATGAAGTGTTTTCCCATACTACTATGATTCCATTGACTTTGACGCTATTTCTAGCTTGTTGAGAATCTTCCACACTGACTTCCATAGCAGCTGCAACAGCTTACATTCCTACCATCTGAGTCCCTTAGGGTTAATGAGTCATCTGAAATGTAGATAGCCCCATTGCATTCATTGACTGTGTCTCAGACTGAATAAAAACAACAAAGGAAATGGACCAGCAGCATTCTCATTCTTTTTTCCTGGTTGTGGAGGCAGTGTGAGTAGCCATCTCACCTTTCTTGCCATAATAAGCTGTATCCCTTGATATTTAAGCCTCAATAAACCTTTGCATACCAAAGTTTCTTTTTGGGGGTGTTTAATTATAATAGTGAAAAAAGGAATTCATACAATCCTTCCTCCCTCTCTCCAGCAGGATTCCCCAAGTAGGGCCTAATGTTTGGTTGTGGGTCTCTACATCTGTCTCCATCAGTTGCTGTGTGAAGTCCCTCTAATGACAATTGGGCTAGACACCCATCTATGAGTATAGCAGAATATCATTAGATGTCATTACATTGGCATTTTTTTTCTTTCTCCAGTTGTGTTTGGTTCCATCCCAAGTCTCTGGACTATCTAGCCATTAGGTCCTGTCACTCCAGGCAGTGTCAGGGATGGACTCTCTCTCACGGCATGGATCTGAGTCTGGAGCAGTCATTGTCTCACCACTCCCAAAATCTCTATGTTTCCTTTACCCGAGCACACCCCATAGGCAGGAAAAACTGTAGGATGAAGATTATGTGTCAGGACTGGTAGGCACCAGAGAGGTCAAGGACATCAAAAAAGAACCCACAGAATCAACTAACCTGGGCTGATAGGTGCTCACAGAGACTGAACCAACAATCAGGGAATCTGCATGGGATGGATCTAGGCCCTCTGCATGTATGTGACAGTTGTGCAGCTTAGTCTTCTGATGGAACTCCTAATAGTGGGAATAGGGGCTATCTTTGACTCTTTTGCTGGCTTTTGGAACACTATTCAGCATATTGGGTTGCCTTGTCTAGCCTTAATGTTAGAGGAGGTACTTAGTCTTACTACAACTTGATATGCCATCTTTCATTGATAACCATGGGAGGCCTGCCCTATTCTGGATTGAAATGGTGTTGTAGAATATTATTTTAAGGTGTGTTATTTTTATTTTTGTTGCATTTGTTTAACTCTGTGAAGCTGTGTTACTGTGCCTGTCTAAAACACCTGATGGTCTAATAAAGAACTGAACGGCCAATAGCAAGGTAGGAGAAAGGATAGGTGGGGCTCAAAGGCAGAGAGAATATATAGAAGGAGAAATCTGGGAGGGGGGATGAGTAGCCAGAGAAGGAAGAGGACTCCAGGGGCCAGCCACTCAGCCACCCAGCTACACAACCAGACATGGAGTAAGAGGGAAAGAAAAGTTATAAAGGAATAGAGAAAGGAAAAAGACCAAAGATAAAAGGTAGATAAAATAATTTAAAGATAAGAAAAACTGGCAAGAAATAAGCCATCCTATGCCCAGGCATTTGTAATAAAGAATAAGCCTCTGTGTGTGACTTATTTGGAAGCTGGGTGGTAGGATTCCCCAAAGAGCAAAAATATCCAACATCAAAATGGAGGAGAGGTGGTTGTGGGGGCGGGGGACTAGGAGGAGAGGTGAAAGGGGAAACTGCAATCAGGATATAATATAATATAATATGAATAAATGATTTGTACATATATTTTTACCCAGTAGACATTAGTGTTCATCACCTTGAGAAACATGCACAGATCATCTGAGTGGCCTTCATGTAGAAAGTTAACAGTTTGTCCTGGCCAAGAGTTAATAGGAAAACGGGCACCTTCTCACCTACAAACTGAACATTGCCATACTACCTGGCTCCTTGTGTATGACTGGCTCTAGTCTGACCTTGTAGCCACTACATATAATCCACAGTTTTCTTCTAAAAGGGCCCAAAACCAAAGGATCTTATTTCCCACGAACATAGAAATCCCACTTTATTCCATGTCCTCAGGTAATGTCCTAGCTGGCATGTACCATACTTCCCAGTCAGTCAATGACCACAAGCTTAATGACTGTCAGTATAAAGTGTACACTGTATGATATTTTTGGAGACATAATTACCCTTTACCATTTAAGCTAATCCATTTCACTTTAATACCCCTATCTCTATATATGTGGTCTCTTGCTCACTGTCTCTGATGAAATTCAAGTTTGCCATGAAGCAATTTTCAATTAGAGATAATATTTTAGTGAGCTGTCCTCTACACATTTCAGTATTTAAGAAGCACCTGCTCCATCGAAACTTCTTTCAAACTTGCATGAGAAGTGCTCTTTTGGTGCCACACCAAACTTCCCAAAAATCTTCTCTTTGTAACTCAACTCTTTGTGATTTTTTCCTTATTAATCCCATCTTAAATACTTCAGCAAGTTACAAGCCTATATTCTAGTCACTTATACTCAGTGTGACCAAAGCCTCTCTATTGTAGTCTTTGAATTCAATGTGTGAGGACTTGAGAGCTTGAGGAGGAATCATGTTGATTAACCATTTACAGTTCTGTTTCTGGTTACGATAATTAGATGAAAATTTGTCAGCAGGTGATATGCTGATAATTAAAAGAGGGGTGATGACTTACAACTTATCATTGTTCAGAAAACAAGGGACTTCAGAGTGTTTGACCTTAAAAGGGACATCTTCATTTCATCACCCCTCCCTTCAAGGTTCAGGGGTCATCATGGGAAAAGGAGCTGGAAGTCTTTCAGAGTCAGAGGTGGTGAACGACTTTAAAGCAGCAGTGCTTTCCAGACACAACAAGGCATGTGAACTCAAAGAAACTGTAAGAACATACAAAAGATCCACATGAATTCAAGCCAGAGAAAATCCTAGCATGGACATGGGAGGTAGACACGAAGTCCCACCTTTCTCAGAGGAGCTATTGGCATCTAATTGCTACCGGGAGAGAGAGGGTCAGATTGCTTCAATGATGTGACACTTAGTGTATTAACCAAACTCAAAGGCAGGCCCCACACCTAGGTGTAGTCACCTAACACAAACTAGACTCGATGAGTTTATCCGGGACAGAGAGGATTGGGGGGTAGGGAGGGAGAGAGAGAGAGAGAGAGAGAGAGAGAGAGAG
>CABHPR010151474.1:0-16985 GCA_902168415.1 Peromyscus melanophrys | reverse complement strand
GAGAGAGAGAGAGAGAGAGAGAGAGAGAGAGAGAGAGAGAGATTATTTGAGGCACATACCAATGACTTAACTTGCTTCTAACATCTTTTAAATTTTTCATCACCTCAGTATACTTCCAAAGCCTGGATATCAAGGCTTTAAACATGAGCTTTGAGGGATACTCCAGATCCAAACTGTATCATAAGCAATCACAAACTCTTAGAAAACTAAACAAAGGTTGAAAGGAATCAGTTTCCCTCATCTAGTTCAAACTCATTGAATTGATAAGTGACTTATAAGTCCTCATTGCTGAGCAGCAGAAACTCTTTTCTGTGGCATAGCACATACTTCGTAGTGCCATTAGACTTCAGTCAAGTATGTGACTTACCTAAGCTAGAACATTTTTAGTGGGTGTAAGGGGAATGCCATACACAAAAATTGATTTCAAGTAAAATTGGCCAGAAACTTATCTTCAGCCTCTCTCCTAGTTTCCAATCATGATTATTTTCAGTTTTATTCTTACGTCTCTTTTCATTTTTATCTGCTCAGTATCATCCTCAATACAGCTGCAGCCTGCTGATGCCTCTATGGCTCCTATGCCCTTTGATTCATTCCTCACTGGAGAGTCTTGGTTGAATTTCTACTAGCGACAGCATTGTATTTAACTGGTTTTTGGACATCTTCTTTTTTTTCTTTTTGTCCCAGCTACACATTCTCATAACCCTTCACACCAGATAAGCATTTGTGTTTTTGAGTTCTAGGAGTATTGCTTTCTTGCAGTAAAAAGTGTTGCCTTCCCTTAATATCATAGGTGGAGCTCCAACTCAAAATTGATATGCCATCCATTTTAATGCAAAACACATTATCACCCTGCAGCAGCACCTATAGCAAAAAACAATATCTGCTTAAAAAAACATTAATTGCTTACTAATGCCCTATAAAACTCAGTTTTTCTCCCTGGCAATTAAAATATACTTATGTTATAGAATGAGTGTAGATGAACTGGCAAATATACTGTCTTCCCATTTTGAGGACCCAGTATCTTATCAAAACTTCAAAACTTCAACTTAAACCATCACATTCCTGAAACTTTGGCAAAATTTTGGTTTCACTTGCTGTTTTCTGATTCATTTTGTGGCTTCTTTTACCAGTATCCTTTACCTTGTCATTAGTACACTAATTTACACGTTTATATATTTCTCACAAGTTCAGCTAAACTACTGAAAGGAAGGTATTTTTAACTTCTCTTTTGGTATATGTAGTTCTCAGAATGTTTAATTTCCCATTTTATCCTATCAATCACTTTCTAGGTCTGGTTTGTTTCTGTGTGGACACCACTGTTGTGATTCCTTTATCATCTTCAATGGAAATCAGTAGATTGTATACTAGCCCTCCTTAAAGCAGGAGTGGCTATTATCTTTTTTCTGAAATACATTTTCTAGCTACTCTTTGCAGAATTAGGTGTGACAGCAATAGCTATAGTGAATAGTGAATCTTACCTTAAAATTTAGATTTCAGTTATATGTCACTATTGAACAGAGGCCTCTTACCACCACACTTGTGTGATTTACCAGAAGTCTTTGCCAGAAGTCTAAAATTCAATATTACATAACACTGTGAAATTTGTGTTTTATGAAACTGAGATGTATTTTATTTTCAAGTATCCCCCTGCTGATAAATTGACATATTTTTGTTTAGAAGTATGCACAAAATGATGAGAAGACACTAACATGAAAAGTGGCATAGAGTTAGATGCATTGGACAAACAGTAACTCAGATATGAAGTATACATGTATCTCACCACATTGTTCCATGGACTCAAGAGATAAGATGGGTTGAGAGTTTAGTTTGGATAATGACTTTCTACACAATAGGAATTATCCTAGACAGAGGCACAGGAAGGTTTCTGATACCAGCACCCCTGACTATGATGAAAGCAAGTGGTTTGGCTGAACAGCTGTCTGAAAGCATCAGGAACTTCTCTTGTGTAGTATAAATTTCTTATGAACTCTGACCTGCAGAGTGGCCTCATTTTGTTTCTCTCTAGGGCTCAAGTAATCCAATGGATGAAGGAAATATACTTCTAATGCAAACAAAACTTTCAGGAAAGCAAGAGAGAAGACAAAAGGCATGGAGGAAAAGATCTGGTAATATGTGTTAGGAGGGTCTAAAAAGCAAGATATGTTGAGATTGTGAGTTTAGGCTTATAACAGCGTGTTGTTCTTCATAATGTGTCTTTTACATCTTTTCTTTCTTTTAGTCTTTTCTTTCTTTTCTTTCTGCCTCAAAATTCTGTTTTCTTCTGAGCATCAAAGTCTTTTCCTTTTGTGTCTATCAAGATGCTGACTGGACAATCTCTCATTGTCTCTATACATTTGCAAATCCTCAACACTAGTTGGAAATACAGCATGGCAATCTACTTTTCTTTACAGAGATGTGACAGTGAGGTGAGCCTATATCATTGGTTGCTTAAAGGCAGCTGACAAGATGAACTCTCCTGAAATGTTCACAACTCTCCAGACTGACTAAATGGAATATTCATTGTCTTACTTATGTATTGAGGTCATATTCGTATTGGTAGACTTCTAAGAAATGTCTGGGTGAGTGATTCTCAAGAGATTCTTCCTAGATAAATTTACTCATTAGTTTTAAGGGAAGAATGACATCTTATTTCTGGATACCTGTGTGATTTTCTTATCTTTTCTGGACCTATATGAATGGGAAAAGAAGAAAATTATCAGGACCTAAGGAAGGGGTCAGCAGTGACTTTATGTTGTTGCCACTCCATTCCTGATGGGATTCGATGTATGGGATTCCTGTGTTAGTTGGTAAAAAGCACACTTGGAGCCACTTTTCTTCAGTAGTATGCACTCAAAGTGAGAGGACTTGTGATAGTCTCATGGTAGAGCTCTGGAGTGGGTAACAAATCTAGCTAGAGAATCTCTCTGAGTGAGTATGCCTTTCACTGGGTATCTGGGGAAAACACTACTATGTCCCATGAGAGAAGGAAATCAAATGAAGATCTTGTCAGATTCCAGTCCTGGAACTGGGTTATATCAAATTGAATTGTTGACCAAAGAAGTTCCATGGGAATACCCAAGCAATTCAGGCTGTTGCCAAGACTATAGGTTGCTCCCCACAAACAAACAGCAAGGCCCCATTGCTGAAGACAATACCTACACAACTCATTGAACATGTAGAATTTGAGCTGGTGCCTACAGAGAGGCTTCCACCTATGTTCTAGCATCTGTAGTACAGGAAGGTACTCTGAATGCCAACAAAAGAGAAATTCCAAGCTGGTCAAAACCCCCTTGATCTACAATGGTGTCCTGCTTGAATGTTATCCTAGGGCAATAGTGGCACAAAGCTTGTGGGAGTAACCGATCAATATCTGGTTTGACTGAAGGCCCACTTCACAAGATGGAACCCATACCTAACATTACTTAGGTGATCAAGAACCTGAGACCTAGGGACCTAGAAAAAAACCAATACTACTGTTCTAAAAAGAGAAAACAAAAACAAACAAACAACAACAACAAAAACCAGAGAAACATACCAATAAAATGGCCCCTAGTAATAGTCTGTTATACTCATAAATCAGTGCCTTGCTCAGCCATCTTCAGAGAAGCTTCCTCCTGCAGCAGATGGGAGCAAATACAGAGACCTATGGCCAGATATTAAGTAGAGAGTGAGAGACCTTGGAACAACTAGCCAGAAATGGGGTGTTTCCATCAAATCCTTCCCCTCAAGGTTCAGGGAACTCTAGGGAAGAGGAGACAGAGTGTAAGAGCCATAGCGGAAGGAGGACACAAAGAAAACAAGGTCCTATAAATCAGCATGATCAAAGCACATATGAATTCAGAGAGACTGAGGCTGCACACACTAGGCCTCCAGGAGTCTGTACTAGATCCTTTGTATATATATATATATATTATGCCTTACAGTTTAATGTGTTTATGCAGTTCCAGAATGTGCAAATGAGTTGGCCTCTGTTTTGTATGACTTCTGCTTGGCTCCTTTCTTGTTGTTTGTTTGTTTGTTTGTTTCATCCAATGTGATGAAAGTTTTTGTTTGTGTGTTAGTTTTTATTTTATTTTATTATATTAATTATTTATATTAATAATTATCCCTAAGAAGCTTGTTTGTTTTCTAATTTTGTTTTCTAATGAGAGATAGAAAGGGATTAGATCCAGATGGGAAGGAAGGTAAGAAGAAACTGAGAATAGGGAAGGAATGGGGAAGAGATAAGGGATGTGAATAATATGTAATCAGGATATAGTATTTGAGAAAAAAATCTATTTTCAATAAAAGGAAAAACATTTTTAAAAAGTCCTTTTCAGCAATCAGTCTTTGATTTCACCACACAAGTTGGTAATGGGTAAATTTTCCTCTTTCTTATTTCTTTACCTCATCCTAAGTCAAAGGAACAGATATAGACAAGTAGGAAGGAAGCAATCTTTTGTAGGAATGGTTGACCTCAGCCTTCTCTGCTGTATGACTTGAGCCACAGGAGAATGGGGACAATATATTAACTCATTTAAATAATAGACACTGAAACTAGACCAAATGAGACTCCAGAGACATAGAGGAAAGAAAATAGATTAAGTATATCTAAGATGTTGCTAAGGAGAAAAATTCAGAGAAGACTGGTTGAAAATGATAAGATGAGAAATAGCCATTTCGTGTTTGTACCCTAACCATTTAAATTCCAAAAGTTCCTAGTACCTAGTCATAGTGAAGCTTCATGGTGATTTTGTTTTCTGGCATTGTACTATGAAAGTTGGCTTAGAGGCATGGCCAAATCTCTTAAAGTACACCAATATTTCCAAATCTGTAATAGAATTATTGTGCTTTTAATAGTGATGTCATTCACTGACTTTGTCCACATTAATTTACTGTGGTTCTAAAGTAAGCTATGCATTTTTCCCTTTGCTAGTTGAACATCTTTGGTTTGGACAGGGAGATCTCAATGATATTGATACATTTATTACTAAATGAATAAAAGATAGCAACAAGTTTTCTTTCTATGCTCTGACATATTTTGTGTCTCCTTTTATTAGTAGACACATTACACTTAAGTATACATCCAAATGGTATAAAATTAGAAGTTCATTAATGGCTCAAAATATGAGTAGCAGATGTCACCATTTATAAGGATACATTTCAAGATATTGACATAAAATTCAACTACTCGTAGGTCAAGACGCAGGCAGTATGAAAACAAATAAAGAGCAAAAAATCGAATTTCTTCATCAGCTGCCCGCAAGGATTCCAGATCTGACCAGACTGGGGGGTCTTCAATTTCTTGAATTGCAGGATTAACCTATTGACCAGAAATGACAGTTACTTATTATCACTATTTGTATTCATTTGACCTTTCCCCTTCTAAATGTTGAATCATACTTAAGGGAATGTTAAAAATGTGAAATTCCAGTTACAGACATTGATTTCCATGTTCCTATTATAGGACGTGATAAATCTTTTTGTCATCTAGAAGGAGGACTTATATACATCTTATTTTAAAGTTTAATTGATGCTAGAGGAAGTATGTCTCTTGCAATTAGACAGATGGAACACCAGGATTCTGCTACTTGAGCGTAGACTTGTATTTGATCAAGGGACGATGGAGGAACTGTGATAGTTCTTTCCCTAAAGAAACATTTTGGCCAAGAGTGATCCTGATAAGAATATCGAATGAGGTACTTGGGGATATTTCTCTATGGAGAAGATATCCTGGGAAAGAACCTAGCCAAATGACTTGGAGAACTTGCTGTATTTTTGTCTATCTGAGAATGGAGAGGCTGAGTTCAAGGTTAGATGCCTAACTTGTTCTTGCAATATCAAGTGTTTCAAAATGTATCATTCCCTACAGAAGTCACATCATTTCCAAAACAGAAAACTGGAGGGGAAGAAGATTGCTCACCTTGGATACTATCCTCACGATCTCCTCCAGAAAGATCTTGTGCTGGGCCTCAATGGCTTTGGCTTTTGATAGGATAACATGAGGTGCTTCTGGCATAGCACTGAGTTCTGTCACTAGATGCTTCAGCGGGTCTCTCCAGGCATGCAGTATACTGAGTGTCAGTTTCAAGAAGCCTTCAATCTATGTAATAGTTATTGAATAGTCATATTAAGATAAGCGAAATATGGAAAGACTAGTTACACATGACTGCTAATCAGAGAGTGTGAACTAACACCCCCATTTGCTATTCTTATGGACAGGTGTGATTTTCTTAGAAGAAAATGATGTAGCAATGTAAAAGTTAAAATATTTACCTATAATTTGCAAAAGTGAAATAGCTTATGTAAAAAAAAAAACAGTTTCTGTAAACTACATTATTGAACATGTTCTGTTTTCTGTCTGAAATTCTTCCATCTGCCTTCCCTATGAGGCATTATATATTTGATTGTTTTGCTCATCCATGAGACCCTAAGGCTTTCTTGAACTTAGGAGGTGCACACTGGACTAGAATCAGAAAGATGGACATTACCAGTTTTAGTTGCAAATCATTTAACTCATATTCATGACACCAGTGAACTAGAATGTTTACAAAATACTCATTATGAACTTTAGGATATTAATAGAAAGGTACTTGAAGACAATCTGTCATTAATAAATATGGTTTCTCAGTCTACAACAATCCTCCCCTTGTCTCTAACAGAAGAGAATATTGTTGACAAGTATACCTGAAGAACATGGGGCTCATTGCATGCAGAGATACCACAGTTAAAATTTGACCTTTCAGCCGGGCGTTGGTGGCGCACGCCTTTAATCCCAGCACTCGGGAGGCAGAGGCAGGCGGATCTCTGTGAGTTCAAGGCCAGCCTGGGCTACCCTGAGCTCTAGGAAAGGCGCAAAGCTACACAGAGAAACCCTGTCTCGAAAAACCAAAAAAAAAAAAAAAATTTGACCTTTCAGTATCTTTCAGGATTGTGTCTGAACCTCATGACTGATTTAAGATATTTGCTGTGTTGATGTCTTTTAACTAATCTAGTGATACGAAGAATGAAGACCACAGCAGTATTCAATGGACATTAGTAGAAATGTGAGAAGTTTATGAAGAAAAGGGACAGGTGAAAAGGTTATGGCAATGTAAGTTGCTGAGAGCATATGAATAAGAGCTTGAGTTTGATGAAGTTTAAAATTCCATTACGACTGGGCTGGTTGATGATACAAGTTCTGCAAAACATTTCAAAGTATCTGTCTCATTATCCAATCTACATTTTGGAAGGATTAATTGAAGCATGTCAATAAACTACTTTATGACATGTCTACAATAGGATAGGTCTTCAGAAACATTAAGTCTCCATCTTACCCTCCTTTCACTTTATTATTTTTAAGCAATGTTTAAGTTAATCAGTTGGAGGGTAAGTTATGGCTGTGGGTAAGAAAGGAGAGGTCATAACAAAATTTAGTTACAACTGTTGTGACATATAGAACTTCTCATGACAACAGAAGAAATTATTTCCTCTCGGGGAGCAGTAGATAGCATTTATAGGACTGCCTTGTCCAGGTAATTTCAGTTAAGACACAGAAGAAATTATAAAGTTAAGGAGTTTTGGATACAAAGGTAAGAAGCAGATATAGAACCAGGATATTTGGGATTCAAGAAGAATTTGCTTGGTGGTCAGTAATGACAAATTTATAAATGTGGAGACATCATTAATTTATAATAAAGATAATTGGGTTTGCTTCTCTTAGGCATACACATGAATGTGTTTTTAAAACTAGATGTTCAGTTCAAAGTTTCCTACAGAATAGTAAGTCAATTCGCAGTGGCAATACATTGTTAAAATAAGATCTTTTAAGAGGTCAGTTTTTAAATATCTGCTACAATATTATTTAATATTTGATTTCCTTTATAATTTATCAAGTACATACTATGGTTTTCATTTCACTGCTCATTCTTACTGGTCGTCCCTGCCCTTCTGATTACCACATCCCTGTCAGTGGTCATAAGAAGCTACAGCATAGCAAAGTCAGGGCCCTTCTTCACCTATTTAGATGAAAAGCTGAGGACCCACCGTGGTATTGCGAACTTCCTCTGTTGTGTCTGGAGTTTTGATGGGAAGAGTGTGGCAGCTGTTGACGAGCTCAGCCATTTTATTTTTCTTGCTCAAATCTAGTATCTGAAAATATTCAAGAGGAAATGTGAGTTAATTGCAATTTAAAAATTGAAAAGATAAACTCATGCCCATGGTTTTAATATATTTAATAGATGTGTAATTTTTATAAATAAACATTGCATGAAATCTAAAATTAAGAAAGTGATTCTTTTACCTAATATTCAATTTAAGTCAGTAATGACTTTTCACCTAAATTTCTAATATACCATCTTCTTTTCCTATTTGGTATTCTATTGTTCTGTCATTAATCCTAAAATGTACTATATAATGTGAAGAGAACCCTTAAACATGGTAAAGGTAAAAACATGGAGCATTTTAAAGATCATTTTTCAGTGTGATTTGAGCATAATGTCATAGAAGATGTGTATCATTATTTAGTAATTTCTTGTTTGCTATTAGCTCAAATTCTTTTTTTAAACTAGGCATTATAACATTATCTATTTTCTTTCTATTTCGAGTGAATATGTACACCTATACCACTCAAAGTGTTCATAAATTCTGAATGAAATTGTGCCAATCGTAACAAAAATTAAAACATAAGTTGACCATTTTAGGAACTAGTAAGCAGTGGTGAAATTCATAAGAAGATACTAATTAAGGTTACATATTATTGAAAATATAATCAAAATTATTTTCTTGTCAAAATTCTTACATTTTTATTCCATAAGTATAGACATTTAAAAACAAAACATAAATTTGAGAATAACTTGAACAATCATTTCATCCTTTGCAAACCATACTCCCAGAAGCTGTCCCATTTTCATTTGGTTATAGTGACTTAAACTTCCTTTCACCTGTGGAGGTGTTTTATTTGAATTGGTTCTTGCTGCTTTCTCTTTTAAGTTACAGTGCAATCATTAGCATGGATGCTTTGGGGGGAAGAAGAGGGAAATCAGTCGAGGCACTTACAATTTTATTGAATATTTTTGAAGAGAACTTGTCGTGGAACTAAAACAGAATGGAGAAGTGAAATAAAATGTGTGAGTAAACAGCATGAATACATTTTATCGCAAATGTAGAGATACATGTTCTGGGTATCCCTGTTATTGAAGCCTTGTCTACTGTCTCCTTCTTGACTGACCTTGACCTAGATAACATAAAGCCTGTTTTCACCTCTAACTCGGTCCTCCCACTGAATAAACTCATGCACTAGAAACCTTTAAAAAGTGACTTTTAACCTGAGGGGTTTCTGAGAAGGGAATCTATCTATTTCCCTTCTTGACATCTTAGGTTAGTTCTATTCATTCCCTTCAACTCCTCAAAGTGCATTTATCCTCTGTAATGTCTGAGGTGTGCTAACTGAAGATTCCGTGGAGACTGGCCTGCCACAAACAAGGTAAGGAAGTCTGAGTTCTTCACCAGATATATCTTCCAGTTATTTATGTCATGACTGAAAATTTAAGAAAAGTTTTTCTTGTGTGCGTGTTTTCTATAATAGTTACGTAGAGGCAAATAATTATTTCTTTTTATTCTATGCTCATTGGTGTTCTGCCTGTGTGTATCTGTGTCAGAGTGTCTCAGACCCACTGGACTTACAGAGAGTTGTGAGCCTCTACATGGATGTTAGGAATGAACCTGGGTCCTCTGGAAGAGCAGCCAGTGCTTTTAACAAGTGAGCTATCTCTCCAGTTTCAAATAATTAAAACTATTGAATGTTCCTGTAAGTCTTTGAGATCTCACAGAACTCCACATTCTTCTTGTTCCACTTTTGAGTACCTTAGACTTTCTTCTACATTTGAAAGACATGTTAGGAGCTGGTTGCATGATGCTTCCTATTAAACTGTAGTACAATGAACTCATCCGCTGGGAAGTTCCTTTTGGGAATAAGCCAGGAAGGAGTTAGTGAGGTACTTACAAATTCCAGGCGCATTTCTGTAGCGAGTTCAGTGATGTTCTCAGCCAGTGCGGTGGCATTATCAAACAAGTCCTTAAGGGACACTTTACTAAGGCCAGCCTCACTGACATTCATGGGCGCAGTGGCCACCTGCTCCCACAGGAGGAGGTTTGACACCAACAGCATCAGGAGAGTCCCTGCTACATAGAAACAGAAACTCTGCTGAGAGCTATTCATTTGAGGTTATCAACAGTAGTAATATCTCTGCCCATTGATGTCCCTTACATGATCTGGCACTGTACAACAGTAGTAGTGAATAAACATCTTCCACTGTGAAAATGCCACTAAATAATTAACTTGAACAAATACAGTTGGAGAATTTGATGACTTCTCACATCTTTGGATTTCTATCAGATATGATTCTGAAATTTCCAGACATTCAGAGCTTATGTTAATTGCGAGTGAGTAGAAGTCATTCTCTGTAGGAAGTTAGTGTCTTGAACACCTAAGTGCATTTTCAGCTGTCACACTCTGCACGACTTTGTCCTGCACTCCATGGAAACATTCCATTTTTACAAGGACAGCATGACCTCTTTTACTGTGTCTTGTTGCCTGGTAGGTATAAACACATGACTGTCTGTTGCTCAATCCTGAGGAGGAAGAGAATCCTGTCATAAAAAGGATTCTGTGTGCTGACTTCACTCACACATGATAATAATCCCATTCAACACTTACCTCAAAGCTTATAACTGATTTCTCTGTGAACTTTCTGTTTACAGTAATCCTATGAGTAGAAGGAGCCTGTGGAATATCATCAAACTATCTTGATGAAAGGGAAACTTTACAAGTATAATTGATGTTCTGTAGTTTTTTAATTGTCTGGTGGGGAAGGCTGAATGCCAACACTGTGGAAATCCTGCCATATGTGGGCATATTTTATGTACATTGGGCTTTCATATAGAACCAAGTCTTTGTTGTTGTTGTTGTTGTTTTGTTTTTGTTTGTTTTAGTTTGGTTTTAGGTTTTTCAAGACAGGGTTTCTCTGTGTAGCCCTGACTGTCCTGGAACTCACTTTGTAGACCAAGCTGGCCTCCAACTCACAGAGATCTGCCTGTCTCTGCCTCCTGAGTGCTGAGATTGAAGGCATGTGCCACCACCTCCCAGCTCAAACCCAGTCTTGGTGCAGAGTATCAACAGAAGCTATTACTTGTAAGTAACAAATTTTACCTTTGAGCACATGGACTCAGAAGCCCCATTAGTCTTGATTTATCTATTTTCCTTATCTATAAAACAGCCACTGTTAAATTTTGAAGTTTTAGCTATGACTAATGTTGAGTTTATGTTTTTATTGTTCAGAGATAAACAAAAACTGCATGCTAGCATATCAGCAATTTCCTGTCTTAAGAAGATGAACCAAGATGTAGATATCAAGATGCAGAATTCATTTATCTTTGGTGATGCCAGTCTGGAAAACTTTCATCGTACAAAACCTTTGATAAATGCAATTGGAAATGTGCATTATAAAGTGAGGAATTGGAAAGGCTTATTCATGAAAAATATCTAAATTTGAATACTCAAAATAACTTAGCATACGAGAAAAACTATATGAAAAATGAAAGTAACTCTATGTAGATAATTGCTATTGAATACAAAAAACTCATGTTGCTTCCCAAAATTAATTTTATATACAAAAGATATTTATGCTTAGAATAAGTACATATACTGCTCTTTCATTTAGGATTCTAAAAGGAGTGCAAGGAGCCATTGACTTTACTATTTTACTTCATGTAATACAATTTGTGTTTACTTTATGTTAAGAAAAAGTGCAGATATTAGCAGATTTTCCACTTTTGAAAGGATATTTTACTAGAGCTAAATTGTCAAAACCTTATAAATTCATCTTCTAGACTCATCTACTATGTCCTCACAAAGAAAATAATACTGAGTTCATTCTATTCCAACCCAAACATGCTATATTCTTCATTCTATATGTCCTATATATTGAACCCACAGACTCATGTGGTGTTGTTATCATCAAATGTCTCATTTTTCTGAAATTTTGGCTTTTTGAGATAGATCATTTCATGTTGTAGGTCTCTCCTGACTATTCAAGGTTTTGAAGACACATCATGGTTTCTGCTACAAAGATGTTAGTAATATTCGTATTCTCTACTTCAGTCACCTAAGATAATTCAAAGTATCTCTAGACACTGCTACATGACTCTGGGGCAAGGTTATTCCTCTTTGAGAAACACGGATCCATAGATGCACTTTGCATTTGCTTCCAGAATAATGATCGGAAAGTATTTCTCAGATCTGTTGGGCTTTACTTTTCTTGGTTAAGCACTAATTAATGTCCTTTATTCCTGATAAGAAAAGTATAACACTAGAAAAGTAAACTGTCTAAACAAGCTTTGCAATATAATGCAATGCTTAAGTTCACTAGGAGGAACTCGGTAAACGGTTACTTACAGGAGCATGTTTGAGTCAAAGACAGTGGCATCTCTGCAGAGTCCCACCACGGCTTAGCTGTTGACTCAGCGAAGATACTTCACTGGAGTCCTGCCTCCAGTTAACTCTCTACCTCTTTTATAGTCTAGCATAGAATCCCTAAGGCCAAACACAAGCAGGTGGAAAAGGAAGTATCATTTTCCATTATTTGTTCCCCTGAAGGGCTTAAGTAGTCTAATTACCATGAGCACGAAGATAGTTCTATGTGTACTGTTTATCTTATTTTAAAGTTGAGAGTAGAAAATAAATTATGTTGTGAGTAATGACAGCTATATCTTCTTCATAAACACTGATAACAATTTCATGCTTTACTTAAATAGCTATGTCATAGACCTTCATTTTTCCTTTAGCTCCTTTTATATTTTGATTATTTCCTCTGGAATGTTCAGTGAAACTTGAATGAAGGCCATATATATTTCATTGATTTTGTAGCATTGGAACAGAGCCACAGTAAAAGTCACCTATACTGAGCAGTTTCATCCTCATAAATCTTTGACAACATCCAAGGAACATGGTGAATTGTTTGATTTTTCCATATTAGGCACATAAGAATGGTAATGTAAGATGCAAATACAGATATCTAGATGGTTGTTTTGGTAGAGAAATTAGATTAGTTTAACAGAACAATGTCAAAAGTCTCCATTTGGAGAACCTAGAACATCTCCAGTCACAATTTTTTCAGCCAGGCTTACAAACATCAGTTCAGTCCATGGAATTGGGCTTAAAACTAATTAGAATATATTTGATTTCAGCTACAACAGTCATACTAACAGGG
The DNA here is from genome assembly GCA_902168415.1 of Peromyscus melanophrys. NCBI lineage: Eukaryota > Metazoa > Chordata > Mammalia > Rodentia > Cricetidae > Peromyscus > Peromyscus melanophrys. Next base: position 3,759 of record CABHPR010151474.1, on the reverse strand, counting down.
AATGAGTCAAAACATCTGCCTCAGTTTGATAATTACCTTAACTTGGGTTGAACAGGTCCTTTTCCTGACATTTCACATTATTCTCCAGCAGAGTGGCATGGGGCACTGTGAAAATCAGTCAGTACTGTGAAATCTTTCACCCCATTACAATTTTTTGTCATGCAACCAGAACATAAGGTATCTTGCTTTATTATCTCTAATATTTAATTCAGTTCGTATCCAATCCACTGGCAATAGGCTGTTCTACATAGATGGCCACCAGGGCCTCACTGTTGAATAGTTCATAGGAAGCTAAGTAACCTGGCCTTAGAATTCTTTAGAAACCCTGTGGTTTTACCTACTACATTTTTCAACCATGCATTGTATGGTAGATGATTTCAGATTCTTGACTGCTATCTTTCCTTTCCTTCTAAAAGTTCCTCCAAGTCTGTAGGACATTGGATCTTATCTCTGTACAGTCTTTAACATTGGAACGCTTGCAGATGTTCATCAAAACTGTTGAAAGGCCCTGAGGTCTCTGCTACATTCAAACAAGTACAACTTCAATAGAACTCAGCATCAATTGGAATGCTTAAAAACAACATCCCTGACCACAAGAAAAAACAGCTAATACCTCATAATAAATAATAAAAACATGACTGCCTTTTTCAGTTGTTTCTCCCATAGAGAGATGTTGCTTATAACAAAGCGTGTTATAGGAAATACTATATTTTGATTGAGATAATATGGAGTTGTTTTAACTAGTATTACCTCTCAACTTGGTAGATATAGAATCACCTTGGAGACTGCAACTGTTAAATCGGGATTGATAAAGGGTAGTGAGCATATGGCACAGGGGCCTTGGGGGTTTATGGGCAGTGAGAATTGTTGTCATGGAATATTCTACTTGTAGGTCTATTCTCCTGAAATCTCAAAGTTGAAATTGCCAATGGAGGTTAGTGTGGACTTATCAGGAGAGGTGGATGTTCTACTCAGAAGAAGGGAAATTCTTTAGTGTATGGGACCTCATCCTTCCATTGTGCTCCCTTGGCAGAAGTCTCCTGGATCCTAGCACCCTGCAGTTGACATCAGTATGCCCTTAGCTTAGGAGGCCACACCACCACTTCAGACTTCCTTAGGATCTTCCAGGAGCCTGACAGCCCACAGCTGTTAATAGCTATCCAAATTCCTTCCCACCTTAGGCTTTTGGACCATTAGCCCTTTAATGATTCAAGTTGTGATAAGGAGCCCACCTTGCTGGATAACTTGGCAGCATTGTCCAAGGGGCACTACTATTGCAGGAATGGCAGATGGAAGGATGACAGCACCCTTTAAGTTTACCACAAGGTTACAGAGCGCCCCTGAGGCCAGGCAATGTCTAACGTGTTTGCAGTCCCCGTAAGGAGGTTTGAAAGGCTATTGTGTAGTAGAGTGGAGGTGGAACTTAAATTGCAATAGAGAGATCAGAGTATTGGACATGTAAAATCCATTATTCAGTGCACTGAGTAAAGCTGAAGACACAGAGTGAAACTCGACAATGAGGAAGGCTATCTGTGCCCTAGGCAAACCCATAGGTGGGGTTTGGCTATTGAAGCTCTTTAGAGCCAAATGATTCCATCATAAGGACAGCTATCAGTCATGAACAAAACAGCAAATCTGCTGTCTTGATATTCCTTGATGTCCCATTCCTCACTTTTGGAATGGCATTATTCCTTTGTTATATGATATATTGAAACTATATTTGGGATTATTTTAAAGATCACACATTTAAGAGATTGTTTCAAATCTCAGAGCAGGCTTTAGACTTATAAACAGTGCTCATATTGAAAGACTACAATGATTCATAAATGTACTCAATATATTTGCTTTAAGACATGTTCTTTGGCTTATGGAGAAATGATGTTTAAAGCTATTGCTTGAGGTATGAGACGAGTCATGTTGATAGGTGTTATTTATGGCAGTTAATATCAAATGCCAGCTTTATATGAGCAAGAATCACCTAGCACAGAAACATCTGAGACTGATAATAAGGGAGATTCTATACTTGGTTATCATTGATCCACCATAACTGTGGGCAGCACCATTCCATGGTCTATGGCTAAGATTGAATTTGAAGGATAAAAGAAGTAAAGGACAAACCACCGTTAATCTCAGCCTTATTCCTGATTGTAAAAGCCATGAAGCAAGCCACCTCATCTTCCCTGCCATGATGAACTATGATCCCTTTCAATGTAAGCAATGACAACTTCTTCCTCGATACATCATGGAGAAATAAGAATTTGAGAAAAGAAAATCATTCTGTCTTCCTAGGGACAAGGTCACCAGAAACCCAGGTTGTTCTCATTTTCTATTGCACATATTGTTTTTGCAGACTTTGTGGGCTATTATTTAGCTACAAATTTCATAGGTTCTAAGATCCTCAACAATTGTAGGTCTGGCAGATGTTGTTGAAGAGTAGAAGATTTTTCAACACATTTTTGTAAGCATTCTTGATCTCTCCATTCCTGCACATCTGACAAACTCACTAATTTTGTCAGTGTAAAGGTAACAGACCTAGAAAGGTGGGACTGCACTGTTTCTCTTTAGAGTATCTCTCCCCCGGCCAGGGACTCAGCATAGATCACATCCATAGCAGAACACAATTCCCAGGATCTCAGTGACAGAGACTGTCATGTCAATTGGCTTTGTCAAGGGCTAAAGCAGTCAAGATGAGCTGAAAAAATAAACAGAAAGGAGGTCACTCAAAGGATAATATGACAAGAATTATTCTGACCTCAAAGCAAAGTTCTTCAGAAAATGTTAAAAGCATGTCAGGTGCTATGTTTCTGTTGTAGGACAAAGTCCTAACAAGTGTTCACTGATGAAGGAAGAGATGCAAATAGTGATCTACTCCAGATTTATAAAATGCTGGTGTTTAGTGAAAGAAAATCAATGCATGATATCCCCAAATTCATTTGAAGTGCTGAGCAGCAGTGGGTGGATTTGAATATAGAGTTATGAACACGAAAATAATTTAGCATTTCCTAAATTGGGTGATTATTATGCCCCAGATATCATATGGTATGCCTTTCTCTAGTAGAGAAAATATGAACTGGTGGACTTGCTCCTGTGCTCTACATATGTACCAGAACTGAAGAGTCATGATGGAAAGCACAAAATGTAAGTTGAACTTAGTCTTTTAGAAGGAAGGAAAGCCTTGGGAGATGGAAATTTTTCATCTATCACTATCTCATTATAGAAGATAGGTCTGACAAGTGAAGATGCAGTGGCCATAAGGCAGTCTAGAGACACGGAAAACTAGAGAACATTCTAAAGAAGCTGCTGTGGCATATGTGTATGGTTTCATACATTAGGCTAGGGTCCTGGGTGGAGAGTAGCAGGAGTCTTGTGAGTACACACAATCTGTCTCTCTCTGGGATTCCTAGATACCATGTGCTCCACCAACTTTGCTTCACCATGTCCTCTTTATGCCATGATAGTTTATCTCTCCACTAGCCCAAAATGATGAAAGCTGACAATGTGTTGAAATTTCTGAAACTATAAGCCCAGATAAATCTTTCTTATCTTCATACTGTTATTAGTAATATTTCTTAATGTAATGCAAAGTCTAACAGATTCTCATTATGTGCTGTACTCTTGTAGTTTCAGAGATATTTTTAATTACATAGTCTCAACAGTTTAATGAACACAAATATCCTTCTTATAAAGTCAACTGATAGGTAAACTCAGAAGGCAAGAAAGGAAGGAAGGAAGGAAGGAAGGAAGGAAGGAAGGAAGGGA